>OY754887.1:10000000-10175742 GCA_963576445.1 Lithosia quadra
GTGCAAACTTTGAACGCAACTGAGCAATCGTTATGATGATTGGCCAAAATGGTATACACGCAATAATACAAAACCTTAGATGTAATCTAGAGCCATCAGTCAATGCAGTAGCCATTTATATATAACAAATGGAGACTCAAATTGTCTGTAATTTAAACACTAATGTTATAATAATGATCGCACAAGAGAACCGCAGTCCTAACTTCAAGTAAAAGGTAGCTTTTATTAAGTGGTAACAAACACGCGATCTTGAATCCGAAGCTTTTAATTTTGTTGTAAATAAATTGCGATTAATGTGAGAAATCTGTTGCTGTTTGTTCAACGAGATGTCGATTGAAAATAAAATATTAATATGGAGAAGCTTATCGTAACATGCTATAAGAGGTTATTTATTCTGTGTTTATAAATGGGCTAATAAATTTCCGGTGGAAAATCACAACAATCACTAACTATCATGTGAACCATATACAGGATGAATTTTTCAAAAGGGATTGGATGGCCAAATCCGATACTATCAAGAATAGCGAAAAATACTCAAAGGAGTCACGAGCCCGATTTTGTAGAAACTTAAAACCTCATAGTTAGATTTTTAAAAAACTAATAATCCTTGCTGGGAATCGAACTTTCAAAATCAATAGGTTCGATTCCTAGCTAAGTTTCTTCTTCTTCTTCGATATCGCCATTGGTCATAATGACCATTGGTTGTGGAGGTCAGATGGCAGTCGCTCCACGGAAAATATCGAAGTTCGGCCGCATCACAGTTAGACTGGAAAGCCGACCCCAACTGAGTTGGGAAAAAAGTTCAGAGAATGATGATGACAGTCTGTTTCATTGACACGGTAAAAACTGGGGCACAAATGAATCACTGATGCAATTCCGTTTCTCGTGTAGCTTGCGTGCTATCTACGCAACTGGTTTGCGTGAGAAGTAACTGGCAATTTGAATTAGAATGCGCCCGCCCTCCCGACACGCCCAAAGGTAGGTGCAACGATATCTGATCATTACGTAAAGCTGATTGTGCATTTTCTGGACAGTTGAGTTTAGTGGAAAGATATGTATGGCTTATATCTTTCAGTTTCAGCTTGATACGTTCAGCCGTTTATACGAGATTGAGTAACATTATTTATCATATTGGACATTTCGCTCATATGCACGAATCGCTTCAGCAACACCTTCTTCTACTAAGGAGTGTAATGCCTTGCCTGAGTCTGTGTTTCTGAAAAGTTATAACCTACTCACTCTTGACTTAAATAAGTATTTAAGTCAAGAGTGAGTAGTTTGCTTCTAGGCAAGCTTGCTCCATTGTCGACCACATCATCATTTACCATCAGGTGAGATACTGGTTAAACGCGACTATAAAAAATCATCACTTGACCCACAAAATATTTTATAAATAGATTGATTTTTTTTATTAAAAATGATTGTTAAGTAAGTACCTACCCTGACGAATCCATCCATAGGCCTCGGTCAGGTAGGCCAAGTATTTGTCTGCTACCTAATGATGGTACGATATTATTGTATCTATGTAAATAAATACAGAACTTTTGAAACAGATTCGTTTGAAGTGATAATCTTTTGTAACACTTGTGGCCCTGACTGTACCGCTTTGCGATAACACATATTGATATCAAAGTGCATGTGTGAACGGGGTTTAGAATGTAACAGATAGAGGCTATTGTTTTACGTTAACTTTACCTAGAGCGATATGGAGATGTGAGCTCTGCCAAGTAGGCTGGCCAATGTTCTACATACGTAACTGCAATGCTCATGTGATTTATACAGGGTGTTCATGTTTTTAGGTGTAGGTATGCTTCTTTCTTATGTATATGTTAGGTTTAACCCATGGTTTACACACATTTGGTAAATATGCTAACTTTGAAACTACGTAGAATGGAATTCACCAACAATAGGAATAGCGATGGAGGTGAACTACTAAAGTGTTGGAAGCACTGGCGGGGTGGGGAGTGCTCCAGTTCGAGAGTAGGATGGGGACGCTATGGTTTCCGCACCATATGGGGACATCTGGTGCGACGGAAATCTGATGTCTTTCTGGCGGTTTTAGTCAGTTAAGTCTGACATAACCACCTCTGCTGGCCAGTGGTAAGGAGGGTGGTAAGGTAGGGGGAGGAATAGGTATAATATCAATAGACACATATAATATTGTGTGTGATATTTATAAAATTGATTTGACTTTGATTAATAATTAGGATAGATATAGAGGAAATTATAAATAATCTATTCACTTACTCGTAACTTCAGATTTACCCTACATTCACACGGAGCCACGGTTTGCCGGATCTTATTTTCATCGGATCCGTTTTTTGCAGGATTCGGTTTAGTGGCAATAGTATTTCAATGATTCACACATACATTCGGTTTCAAGACACTGCAAAAAAACCGAATCTTCCTTAAGTTGACTGTTTCCAGATCCGTTAAAAATCAGATCCGGCAAAACGTGGCTCCGTGTGAACGTAGGGTAACTCTGAAGTTACGTAAGTCGAAAGTTGACAGATAATATACCTATGATAATGATGTCTATAGAGGCTCTGCATATAATTGCAGGCTTGCTAATATAACTGCTAATACTTCTTCAATGTCCACGTTTATTACATCACATTACAATGGAGTGAATGATAATATAGTGACACTTGTAATTAAGGGTGTAAACTTTGTGTGTCATGAGATTTCTCCCACCACACCACAAGTTTGCGAAAATAATAATGATGTAGAATAAATTTGTTTAAAATAAAATACAGTTTTAGCAATTGCTATATGCTAATTAGTAATATATTATTATTTAGACAAAACGAGGAAAGGACAAAGGGGTATATGCGGATTATGGTTTAAGAGCCGGTGAACATCCACCCATTTGATTACTGTTCAGTTGTTCTAGTAGGTACTAATATTGTTCTTCTATTAACATACCTATGATAATAATAAATACATATTATTATGATCATGGAACGCGAAAGCTTAAAGGTACCTATGATACCTACCTACCTACCTGGATACCTATATGAATTGCCTAACGAAAAGTTTCCGTGATTATTTCATGAGCGTTCCAGATAAGTATCTGAGTGCTTCCCAATTGACGGATCTAAAACATTTGAAAACAAAATCATCACATGAATAAAGAAATCAACAACAAAAATTGTATTCAATGTATCAAATTTATTCATACCTCGACGGAGCCTGGGAACGCATTGGACATAAGCATACGACCTTACAAAATTATAAGCCGGCGTTTCGTACGTGTCTGATTGACAGCAATTTTCATTTCATATGGAGATGACACGTCTCTAAAAGGTCATGGAATATCTAATTTAGTAATTGCGAGGCGTGTAAAAATGGATGTCAGTGTTATAAACTGTACTATTGCTTTAATTTGTGTGAATTTATTTCGGGGATCGTGTGTGATGTCTATATTTAAAGTAATCATATACTGCTTCTAGCCCAACGTTAGACTGCTGTACGGTTTTCTTGTTTTTTTTTTTGTTACTTAATATCCCTTACCCAATGGTGTCGGGTGACTAAGTTCTCACCGGTAAGAATAAATATAAATTGAAGTTTTGTTTAATTTCTTCCTTATTCATTGCTTTCAATCAGGGTATAGTTATTCCGTATACTATGAAACAATGAACCGTCAACTTTCAGACCATACAAACAAATAATACAGTAGACTGAAAAATGTATATCATTAATTTAGCATTTGTAATAAAATTGTCCTACTAGATAAATAAATGTACTTTCTAACTGGGTGGAATACAACAGACCATACAGTTCACACTAGTTTGGGGACCAGGGAATTCATATTTACTGTGAACATTATAATCTTTGTGTCAATAAAGAAATTATTATTATTATAGATACCTACCCTGCAGATAGGTACGTATAAATAAATACTTGTATCTAGGTATTTCCTGCTTAAGGATATACTGAAAGATACTAGAAACGCCATCTAATCAGATGGACGGTGGGCGTGTTTCACCAGTGAAATGTTACACGTTTCCCCTTGTTACTGCGTCTAGCCGCTGTGACGGGAGCATTGCGGTATCAAGGCAATCTAGATCACCACAAAGTTACGGGAACAAAATATATTACTTGGAATCCCCCTTTACCTCGCTCTGAATACTTGTATAAGTATACCAAGTTGAACACATAATACCTAATTAGGTAGTACCGTCTGGGTACTTGTATAGTGCTGAAAGTAGATGTTGCTTTTACAATGGATATAATCCTACTAGCCTACTAATTTGTGAAGATGTTTGGATGTGTGAACACAATCACGCTCTAACGTCTGAACGGATCTGGCTGCAATTTGGTATGGAAATAGATTAGTTATAGTCTGGAATGACGTAAATGTTTCTATGGGTTTAGTATGGAGATAGATTAGATATAGTCTGAAATGACGTATAGGTTTCTATGGGAAACAGGAACATTTCCACGTCAACGATCACAATTCCACGTGGACGAAGCCGGAACAGTTAATATTTAGATAATATCCGAAACCCCATTACAGTTTTTTTTTTTTAATATTCAATCCGACTATTGACTTAACCCTGCTGGATGGCAAGAAGCAAGGGCAAAGTCCAGAGGGTACGGGCCGCCATTCCAGACACCATTCGTCCCAAAACGGCGGCCCCTACCTTGACGGCCTAGACAGATGCCTTTTCACGCCCCGCTTAAAGAACCCGGGATTGAAGGAAGGAAAGAAGGGAGTGTAGTATATATCTTAATATATATAAATCTCGTGTCACAATGTTTGTCCTCAATGGACTCCTAAACCACTTAACCGATTATAACAAAATTCGCACACCATGTGCAGTTCGATCCAACTTGAGAGATAGGATAGTTTTTGAAACGGATTTCGACATCCACGCGGGCGGAGCCGCGGGCAACAGCTAGTTGTATATATATATTATTTTTGGAATTTATACGTAAGTACTTAGTTGTTCTTGAGAATATTGGTACAAGAGTATTCAAAAAAGTATTTACCTAAACGGAATAGTATCCTTCTAAGCCGTGATACGCGTAAAGTTGATTCAGTGTAATTATATAACTAGTCATAAATGGGTACGTTACCAGTCGACATCGATGGTGAAGAATTTTTCGACACCTAAACTTTTTTTTGTACTTAGTAGGTACTCTTTTCTCTTAATGTAAATAATTTATTTTGTCATAAATAAAGTAAAATATTATTTAGATATATTATATTTATAACAATATATATTGCCACTATTTATGCCGTGTCATTAAACCTCTACGTTATATTAGATCAACAATCACTTTCCCAATTCGGTTACCAGTAGCGACCGAGACCAGTAGCGACATCTTGCGATAAGTTCGAAAATTAATTTTAACAAATTTCTATATTTACATTATGTTACAATTAGGATGTGAAGTAGGTATTTTATCAATTATTTTAAACGTAGTTATACCTAATTTTTAGTCAGGCATTTAACTCGCTACTCGTCGAATAGGTACTTATTGAGTTTGTGTTTTGCAGGTTCATACTATAACTAAGTATATACTATAATTCATACTATATCGGTCACGTCAATATGTCTTCACCTCGCCTGATGGTAAGTTAAAGGTAAAGTCTCAGGAAGGGGGTTCCCATTACACACACCGACAGTGCTATCTTAAATGGTATCCCTCAACTTGACAGCCTCATCAAATGCTTTTTCACGCCCCACTTAACGGACCCGGGACTATATAGGAGGAAGGAAACATGTGAGCTGGTAAAAAATTCCAGGTCTTTATGGTGCGGCAAAGAAAAGAGGCACCGAACCGCTTAGGTCTTGATGGAATTGTTTGCACTCCATTTTCATTGGTATACATCACTCATCAATTATTGTTTCGTGACTAGCTGTTGCCCGCGGTTCCACTCACGTGAAACGACCCACGGGACTTATTCCCGAGATAAAAGTAGTCTATGTGTTATTCCAGGTTACACTCTATCCCTGTACCTAATTTCAGCCAGATTTGTTCAGCCATTTTGTGTGAAAAGTAACAAACAATCAGTTACTTGGAATGTGCCCATGTTAATCTTAATCGTACATAACTTGTACTAAATCTAGAAGACCTTTGTATATAAAATATCTGTAAACTTAGGTACTGCCAATCGTCTCTGGTACTGCCATTCAAAATGAAGCACTTAAAAACATCTCAACAATATTGTAGAAAACTTAAATATAATCGGTAATACATATGCCCCTGAAATATACGCTCCGTTTGACACTAACGATACGGCACTAAGCAATGAATCAAGTGCGCATACGCACATATAAATAAGCGGCACCAAAACATAATTGGTGTGTAAATATTCTTCCAAATGAGCATTAATGAGCTAAGTCGAGCGTGTCTTCATTCTTCATTTGAAATATTTATGTCGCCATTTTGAAGATTTTTCAGGCATGCGTGCCAAATTTTTAATTTATATTCATGCTTCAATGGATAACAAATAAAAGTATGATTTTTATTGCATAGGCATTTTTGTGGTCCATAAAGACCTTCAGTAACAGTTAACCTTACCCGTAAGTCAGTGTACCTGTTGATTGATAGACCAGAAGAGAAACCAGGTTTTGGTGCAGGTTTTCTCCTAGGGGTAAGGAAGTTGGATGGCAGTCGCGCCCATAAAAGCTATATAAACCAAAACAAAGAAGTAGAATGAGCAAACGGACCCCGTACTCCGAGGCAAAGTATTTAAATTCGTGCATCCAAGTGTCTCTTAAGACCTGATACGAATTCCCTGTATACCACTCTAGAATACAAACAAACTCTAAGCCAAATTGCATCCCGATCTGTTCAGCCGTTCTGGTGTAATTAAGTAACAAACATCCATTCATCTATCGCATTTATAATAGGTAGGTACTAATGAGATTGGGAAAATTCATCCCTTATTCTTTAATGTGGAATCTATGCAAGAAATTAAAAAGTGCTGACACAAATATATGCATGTAAGTAATTACATTCCCATACAGCCAGTACAAAAGGCAAGTCCATTAAACGGTCGAGGTAAGGTTTTTTGTGGTGGCATCTTTTGACCCGGTTCATGTCCTCGGGCCAAACAGTAAATAATGATCCCCATACCATGTATAAATTATGAAATGAAATCATAAACGATGGAAAGGCTTAAGAGCTGAGAATACCACATGTATTATTTATCTGATATTTACGTTTTCATATTTTTGTGATCTATTGTCTGAACTTTATTTTATGCTAGGAGTAAAATTATTCTACGAAATTGTGATAAATAAGATAAATTAGTAAAAAAAGAATTTAATTTATATTCATCAATAACCATTAAAGCCATTATTATTAAAGATACAAATCTTTAGTGACTATTGTACCCACCGTGTAAACCTTTAGTGCTATCAACCCACAAAGTCATTCGTAATGCATGGGGTTCCGTAAAATAATGAAAAGTACTAGATATAAGTAAGATTAAAGTATAAACTTACCTTTTAGTTGAATCTAACTTATAGTCGCATATAAATCAAGGAAGATTAGATGTTGAATAAATAAACAGGAGTTTCTGAAGAATAGCTACAAATTAACGAATTATTTTTTTTCCAGTGTACTTTTTACGAAACCTTAGATTTCGAAGTAATCAGGAAGTATTTTATCTACTTAATAGGCTTGATTTGATGAAAAAGTGTGATATAAATGACCTTATCTTTTGATTACGTCCACTTAGGAGTTTGATTTTTTAATCCTTCAAATTTTCGGTGAATAAGTTGATTGATACCTTTACGCATTCTAGAGAAAAAAATCTTTGACGGACGAATAAAGTGATGATGGATCCGTGATTTCTTTTGAGACACTAAAATTGAAAGAATTACCTACAGGTAAAAATAAAAGATACCTAACTCAAAAATCAAATGGTTGTTAGCAACTATTGGTCTTTTTACCTTTGAGCCCTCAGACTGATTTGAACATTAAATGAATGAACGTGAATATTAAATTTTTGAATAGGTACAAATAGGATATCGATAGTCTTTTTTTTTTTTTTTTTTTTTATTCAGTCCGTCTATTGACTTAACCCCGCTGGATGGTAAGAAGCAAGGGCAAAGTCCAGAGGGTACGGGCCGCCATTCCAGACACCATTCGTCTCAAAATGGCGGGCCCTACCTTGACGGCCTAGACAGATGCCTTTTCACGCCCCGCTTAAAGAACCCGGGATTGAAGGAAGAAGGAAACACGTGTGCAGGAAGTGCATTCCAGTTTTTAATTGTGCGACATAGAAAGGAAGCACCGAACCGCTTGGTTCGAGACCGAATGGTCTCGACTGTGTGCGGGTGGCACCTCAGCCCCGCACGTGTTGTTCTGGATCGGAAGAGAGACGGTGGGATTAGTTGGAATAGCTCCTCAGAACATTCACCGTGGTAGAGGCGGTAAAATACCGCTAGAGAGGCAATATCTCTACGCAATTGGAGAGGCTCTAGAGTGTTGGTTACCTCGGGACTATCAATTATACGGACGGCACGTCGCTGCAATCTATCGAGAGCGTCTAATAAGTACTGAGCGGAGCCATCCCAGAGATGAGAACAGTATTCCACGCAGGGACGAATTTGTGTCTTATATAAAAGACACCGCTGCCCCGGCGTGAAAAACCGCCTCACCTTGTTCAGAACTCCGAGTTTTTGTGAAGCTGTTTTGATGACGCTCTCGATATACTTAGTTTTTGTTATTCAGTTTGCAGCGAACGTCCATGCCGAGCATGTTGATATGGTCCTGTAGTGGTAGTGGTGTGTTCTGAAGAGTTGGGAGAGGAAGGAAGGAGGACACCTTGGCTGTGAACGCGCATGCCTGTGTTTTTTTGGCATTGAACTAGACCAGGTTCCTGGATCCCCATTGTGAAATGAGGGCCAGGACCCTGTCGAGCTCAGTGACAAGTTGTCGTCTATTGTCCTCAACTTCGGTTCGATTGGCGGCGGAGTGACCGTGGTAGCTCCCATGCAGAGTACTATCGTCTGCATAACAATGTATGCTGCCGGTAGACAGCATATCATTGATATGCAGAAGAAAGAGAGTGGGTGATAGGACGGACCCCTGAGGAACGCCAGCGTTTATCTGCATGAACTTTGAAGCCCTCCCGTTACATAGAACTCGGATGCTTCACTCATGCAGAAAGCTGGCAATCCAATTGCACAATAGAGTGGGCAAACCGAAGGCCGGAAGCTTGGAAAGAAGCGAGCTGTGCCAGACTCTATCAAAGGCTTTGGCGATATCTAGGCTAATAGCCAGAGACTCGCCGTGCCTGTCCATAGCCTCACCCCAGAGATGTGTGACGTACGCCAGAAGATCACCCGTTGACCGTTTCGGTCGAAAACCATATTGCCGGTCATTAATCAAGGAGTGATCCTCCAGGTAACGCATGAGCTGGGTATTGATAATGTGCTCGAACACCTTGCAGAGAACTGAGGTGACAGCTATGGGGCGATAGTTGCCTGGGTCGGTACGGTCCCCTTTTTTGGGGACCGGTTGTACGTTCGCCTCTTTCCAAGCTAGCGGAACTATTCCCGAGGAATAGGACAGGCGATATAGTCGCGTCAACGTTGGAGACTAGAAGTTTGTCTAGAAGACAAACGTGTTAATTATTACAAGAATTTTACGTTAAAATATGAACTTTATGTCGATGGTTTAAAATACCAATTTGCTAAGTGGAAATCAAAACAACAACCATAAATTAAGTAAATAAACGCTCAACCACTACGACTCATAGATCATCGTTATATTTAAAAAAATAATATCTAATGAAACACAGCCTCTTTATTAACACGTTCAACTTCTATTATAACTAAACCTAATTCAGGTAGAGGAAAATCATTACTGTCACAGTCAACAACAGCTCCATAGATTATTCAAAGATGACAGTAACGTCAGTGTTTTGCATAGAGGTTGTTACCGTCTATGATGGATGGGATCACACGATCTCGACCGAACACACCCGAGCAGTGCCGAAGCGCTCTGGCTAGTCGATTTGCCCGAGGCTAAAACTATCTCGGCCGTTTTACCTATTTAAATGAGTTGTCAATAATAAGTTGCAGATAATTTAAATTGTTCTGCTGGTAAGAATGAGCTATTTATTGCAAAATTCTTCTTCTAGAAAAATCTTGTTGCATTAAACAGTAAATTATTTCCATTAAAAGCGGTAAACTAAATAATATTGTAATTTGGTCACGTAACGTAAACTATAGTTACGAAAGTTGTAATACCTACTCGTATAATATTATCTTATCACTAATTTTATCACATCACTAATTTTCTTTTCTGTAAGAAAAGATTGCTGAATCTAAATCACAAAATAATTTATCGGCAACACTGATACAGTTGAACGGATTTTGCAAATGAGAGATGATGGATTTGAACCCACCTTGTGATATAAGGAGGTAAGTTAACATACACCTAGCTGGTTATCGACACTTTATGCCAATCCCGTATGGCGCTAATTGCTATTCTGTAAAACAAGCAATAGTCTTCTAGAACAGGATAGAAGATGAAAATACGAAATTGTTTTTTTTGGAATCGTTTATATTAACAGAAGTTACTGGACAAGGTGCAGTACCTACCTAATAAAAATATTCAACTTTCAACTACAAAATATTTTAATGTTCAACGTTTTAATCATAATGATTAACCTTCTCTGTAGAAGCCTTAATCCATATATTTTTTGTCATATTTGTGTCTATTAAACACTAGTTGTTACCACAAAATAAAATCAAAACCAAAACCACCACTGAATGACGGAATGCAATAAAATCGTGACAATCATCTAGAGGCAAAACCTTAAACGCCTTATAATAATCTATGCACCGCCTTAATCTAAGGACCTAACAAAAATCTGACCGAAAAACCGTGAGAAACCGTCCTTATAAAGAACAGTGACTCGAATCTGATGATATATTGCCTTAAACGTGCCATTTAGCGCTTACTCGTCAAAGCTTAAGTATAGTGGGGTAAATTAGAAAAAAAAATGTAAACACAACATTGTACGAATTCAATAATTAGATTAAGATTATAATGATGGGGGTTGGGATGCCGTCGGCGACGGCGGGTCGCGCGCCCGTCGCCGCCCTGTGGCGCCCCAGGCGGGGTGTTTCTGACCCTATTTGTTTTAATTACCAGGCAATGGTCTTTAGGACAACATGAGGCCTTTGTGCTAGCCGAAAATTGAGCCTAATTGGCGGTAGGCCGTAACAGGTCGCTACGTTAATCGTGCCGAAATCTTTCGGGGAGGTTCTTTAAAAAGGCTTTCGTGGGGTGAAGAGATATACCATACTATGGTGTTTTATCAAAATAAAATTAAGAGTAAACAATCGGCTAGGTATTGTTTGAAAGTTTAAATTGTATTGTTGTTGAAGAGAAGTTGTGTATAATTAATTACACTGTAGCATTTGATTTAACTAATTACCTATAGCAAGTTTATACTAGAACGACATAATACGACTTAATTATTATTATTTATTGAACATGTTACGTATTACAGAAAGAAAAAGCTAGGTATTACGGACCATCAAGGTATTCAAAATACACCAGTACTGTAATTATTTAATTGTTATTTAGTAAACGCAATTTCTTAATTAAATTGAAAGAATATTTCATTCAAGTATGTATGCAGGGCATTAATTTTTGTAAATTATTTTACCAATTGCCAGATAACCAATATACAGTAATAAAAGTTGCGATTTTTATTAATACTTAGTACTTAACTGTAACAAAATAAGTGATTTATGCTATCAGATTACTAAAATAGGGATACATTTTGTTGCATCATGCAAAACAGAGTAGTGCAATTTGTAAAAATACAAAGTAGTACTAGTAGTAGTAGTAAGTAACAATAAAAGTATCAAAAATATAAAATACAGACACCTGAAGAATGTTAAATAAGTAAAAGTACCTACCTCCTTAATTTTTAAATTGTACGTAATACATCCATATTTCTGACTCATCCTACTTAACCAAAGAATTTAAAATAAGCCAATTTAAATAAGCTAAGCCAATCAACAAATTAGAATGCCTACCTAAATACTATACTTATTCCTTACCGAAAATTCCTGGCCACGTTCCTGTAGAAATACCTCAGATGTTCCCAATATTATCGGCAGAGATTACCGGATCATTCGGTAAATGCTCGGTAAATGCTTGTAATCGCCTCTGCGGCTTACCACGATTACTGTATGCTGCTATTATAGAGGCTAATATTACTTTTGCTTTTTCTTTTTCGATACAGAAATCAGTCGAGTGACTTTTTGTAACTGAATTCAACATTGTAAAAGCGTTTGAAATAGATAATCAAATAGAAGTGAATTAGGTTCTCCTAAGTCTGTCAATTTTTTTTTTATTCAGAAACCATCAACGAGCTATAGTGTTATTGATTAAAATTATTTGGCAACAGTTTTTTTTCCGATGACCATCTCGTCCTTCTACCGTCCCCCTCCTCCTTCTCCTTCTTATTTAACAGCTTAGTTGCCTGCAATGGGCCGCAAGTGTTCATGTATTGTAACCTTGTAACAAACTGTGTTTTTAAACCTGTACGTATCTTGGAGTTAAGCTAATATTTACAATCGGAATTTTTTTCCTGATGCTGTCCTTGAAATCTCAGACAAGGAATAATTTTTACAGTTATAAATAGGTATTTCTTAACTTACAAAGTTCAATTGGCTTGGCCAAAATATTTTAAAATGTCAATAATTAATCCATTTTATTTATATCATTTAAGCAAAAAATCTGCAGTCCATATACATGATGAATGGTAGTAAACTGAGTGTGAATAATAATTATTTTAATGATATAGATTTGCTTACCGTGGGTTATTAATCATGTATTCTCTTTTTGCAAGGTTATCATGAGTGCAGTCATGCTAATCTTCAAGAAAATTTATGTATCAACGTGGCGAGAACAGAATATGATATCTCACCTCGGATTTAGCTGTTGAGATTTACATTCATTCTTACAGAACACCTTACTATTCAACTATAAACATTGTGTAGATACTCTAATAAAAAATCAGTTATCATTATCAATCTCGAAAAGCTTATACAAAATCCCACGGTCTTAAGTCGAAGGTGAGACCCAAGAAATGTAGCCTAAAGCAAACGGTAGATCCACTGAAGCAGCAACGGCGTCCGTATATGATATTACAGATATAATAGACTGTGCTGATGAAACAACCACAGAATAAGAAACAATCTAAACTGTAGATTATGATACTGTTAAATTTCAAACGTATAATTTAGAAACAAGGATACTGTATGGTCCGGTCGTTGATGAAGTATGAGTAGTGTGAACGATTATGGTTGGTGAGGAGGTCGCACGCAATCTAAGCACTCGGAGCACGTGGGAAAGACGCAAAGCCAAGGCGGGGTGCCTCGAGGCAATCCGCCACGGTTGACGATCACCGCGATAAATATATCCAACACTAACCCACAGAGCAGTGAACTCACGAGGATTTCGAAATGAGAAAGTGGCAAAGCAATTTTGAAATATTTCACGATCAATATAGATACATTTGCAAAAAATATTGCTGGAACTCTATAACAACATAAAATAAAATAAAAACTGTTTCTAACTCCACGTAAAACTAAATGGTGATGTGTACAGTATATTTGGTGACACTTTCAAATGTATTTGAAATTATAATATCAAGCAATTCAATTCAAATTTTATGGCGTTGACAAAAATAAACACATCTAAATGTAAACAGATTGAATCTAAACGCACTAAACAAATCAATAGTATCGGTTTCACGTAACTGATATTTAATATAAAGTAACAGCAATATAAACAAAATTTGATATCCTACTCTGTAGTTGTACGACAGCCCGAGGAAGAATTCCCTAAAAACTTCACAGGGTCAAATGTCGATGAATTTATTGCCTCTGCAGTAAAACCCGAGCGTTCGGCGTCTTTGGGAAGAATCGCGAACCTCTAATTAGTGAGATTATGAAAATATTCACACAGGTGCGTTGCGGCCCTAATAAGCATGTTGGCTTGAGGCAAGTCGTGAAGGTACGGCTTAACGGCTAATGTTTTGGGTGTTACTCCTCGAGTTTGCTTTTGTTTTTGGGTCGGAGGTAATCTAGGATCGTCTGTGTTTGTGGGTCAGGATTAAAAGAATTGTTGCTCCTTATTTTTTTACAATGAGTTTAGTTGGACGGTTGTAATTAAGATATTTATTTAGTACCTACTTAAGTAAATAATTATTCATAATGAAACTAATTACTTGCGATATATTTGATTTAAAGTATTTCTTTATAATTTTTAAAAAATATTACCTCGATGAATGCAAAAAAATAATTGTAATTATTTTCAACAATAATACGTAAGTATGTGTAGGAAGAGTTATCTCTTTGCCTTTTCAAATATTTTTTCCCCGTTTTCTTGCTCTTATGGTATCACTGCGTGAGATACCTAACCACTACTGCCAGCACTACTGCACACATGAATTCATTATTCACGGTAAGCCCTTATCATCGGATGGGCAGAGTACTAGTATATAATTTTTATTTTGTTTTTACTTTAAAAGAAACGTTTCACAAACATAGTCTCCTTAAACCTTCTAGTACGCTATCGTCATCTCGCACGTGCCACCCCTCACTTATCTCCCAAATAGTCGGTAGTTATGACCACCTATGTCAGCAATCAGGACAATTTATCAGTCACATTAATACGTCACATCTTACACAACGTGTAATATTTAACTACACGACGACTAAATGGGACACTGAATGACATTTTAAATTTTTAAAACGTGACAAGAGACCCCTTTAAAATAGGATTGTTGATAAATAAAATTTTATATTTTTACACGCTTAACGTTACCTCCTTGTATCTGTAACGAAATTCTTCAAAAGACCGTTGTGTGAGCTTGCTAAGAAACTCAGATCTTCAGGGCCTAAGCCTATTTCATCAGTCACGGTTATGCTCATCCTAAGAGAAAATCTTGCGCCAGAGACTCGTCCGACAATTAACAGGCGTACCAGTCTGAAAACTTTAAGCCACTAAGACAACGGGTCCCCGAACTCCCACCTTATGTTGAAAATAAGAGGTTATATATCACTTGCTTTAATGACGAAGGCGAACGTCATATTTAAAAGTATTAAAGTACCTTTAGACGTTCAGACAGTTCTACACGCTCATAAGGTGATAATCGTAGCGGGATATTTTGAACCAAAATCTCTAATTTATTTTTATAAACTAATTTTCTACGAATCCGGGATTTTTTTGCCTCTAAGCTGTACGTTGCAGAAAAATCCAACAACAGCTTTGACAGATGAGGCCTTTTGTTAATTCCAGGTTCACTATGGCACACACCAATGACTTTTCGATGCTTTTCGAAGTTATGTGTCTATTTATCGCAGGTTTATTAGTGCCTCGGAGAGCACGTTAAGCCGTCGGTCCCGGTTGCCATACAAACATCTATGGCAGTCGTTACGGGTAGTTGGAGCCCTCAAAAGTCCAACCAGTCTAACTTGGAACTTCGATATCGCCATTGGTTGTGGAGGTCAGATGGCAGTCGCTCCACGTAAAATATCGAAGTTCAGCCGCATCACAGTTAGACTGGAAAGCCGACCCCAACCGAGTTGGGAAAAGGTTCAGAGAATGATGTCAGATATTTTCTAAAATGACATGTAAACTAATACGATATAGTAGCCACTATACCAATTTAACAACTGTATATATATAATAACGTGCAAATTATAGAACATTGTAGACAGGCCCATTAAAGTTACTTTGTATTGCAAAAAAACGAAATCGCAACCGAAACCAGAGGAGTCCATTCACAAACGGCACAAAAACTGAAATATCGCTCTCGTTATAATAATAGGTGGTCGGTAACGCGCACCGCAAATAAAGGTTGCCATAATTTTTGACATGTCCAGCGTAAATACCTTATAATTTTGACATAGATTAAATATATCTGCCTGACGTACCTAGATAGATATGTTACTTTGAGACTGTAAACAAAATTATAAAAAAATGTACGGAACTTCTCGTACTTACTTCAGGTTTTGTTTAATTTGTCCTCAAGAGATTGATTCGTTTTTCCACTTGCTACGACCTTTCGCTTTTTCTACTTTCATAATTATTTTCATACATGCTTGCCGGCAGGTATAACAAACAGATACATACATTTGAACATATCCAGTTTGAAAATTGTAATAGAAATTAATATTCTTTTTTTCAGTTATGAGTAGCATGATTTGAGTTTTGTTGTTGAAAACTTCTAAGCGGACTTATCATTGTAGGTATAATCTATACCATAGTATAGTGTCTGTTGGTCTTTGCGTATACTTTTACTCGTTTTCAGTGTGTATCCCACGGGTGATCATTTCTAAAAATGACGGTATAATGATATGTTGTTTGATTAGTTTGTGGTTACTTGAATGTTTCGGGTCAGCAGAAGTCGGCTAAGTTCGGCGCCGATCGGTGGCGCCTATTAGTCATTACTTACTGGTTGTCGGCTTCACTTTGTATGCTATTATTTAGCGAATTAAGTGTCTACCTATCTTTTTAATTTGTAGATGGTTCAGGCTATGCAGTCAATTCGATTTGGTTTCTCGTTTGTTCAGGGGATTGTAGTGTTCGTAGAATATTGAAGATTCAGGGTTTTTACGCTACGAGAGAATATTAGATATATAAATAAAATTAAGTATCCTAAGAAATACATCCTCTGAATTGTGGCTGGGCGATTTATGTGACGGAGTGGAAAAGAACCATATCCAGCGGGCAAAACCGTGGGGTACATACTACTTATACCTAGTTAAAACATAAAGTAGGTACCTACTAGATGGTCAAGAACATTTTAAACAGACCAGTGCCTAGATGTGGTTGGTCGATCACAAAAAGTCACGCCTCTGCGATTTTGATATCACTTGAAACCATTATTTTCGCTTGTCTTTTAACTGTTGGATATTGACTGTCACCATCATCAACACTCGTCCCAAGTTTGTCATTTGCTAGTATATAGTATATAGTATAGTTTAGTATATAGTATAGTTTAGTATATGTAGTATATTATTTCTATTTTTTTTCTTACGAACATTATTAAAAAGATCGACCATGTTCACCTGGGCACATTTAGTCTAACCCGGAACCATTCGTACTCTCTCTCTCTATCGAGGTAGATAAAATAATATAGGTACGTAAATGTTAATCAATGTAATTCTACTGTTATAAAACTTGTAGCAAACTACACATAATAGAACCAAAATTGCTACCTCTAAATTCCAAGATGAATTGTGCATCTTATCCCAGAATTTGTCATCCAGAAAAGATAGTCATAAATCTCAGAACCACAACAATTTGTATGACATCAAATTGTCAAGGACCAGTTATTACGAAAATTAAATCGGCCCTTTTACACGATGGCATCATTCCGCAAAATAACATACGTCAAGCGGAAGGCACGTAGCAAAAGGCTGGTAACCGCAAAACTTGAGGTTACGATATAACAATCAAAATATATTCTATTCGTATATCATTGGAAACGATTTCAGACAATTATAACAACATTTGCTCCTAAATTCGTTTAATAACCAAGCTGTTTGACTCACATTTTGATCTTTTATAATTATATATCAGACTTTGAAGCGTCGATTTCGTATTTTGAGATTACCTGCTTCTAAAAGATGTCAGGTTGAAGGTTGTTGCGATTAACTATATTACCCCTTTATTCTAGGATATAATTGACTGGTATTTGATTGTTTTAATTATTGTAACGTAAGGTATAATTATTATAATCGAGTATAATTTTTTTATAAAATACCAATGAAGCGGAGTTAAATTAATAAATGGTTTTTATACATACGAGTAGGTACCAATATACAGGTTTACAGATACTAAAATGTAGGCGTATATAACATCTATGCCTACTGCTTTGGAGACACACATGTGTCTATATATATGCAGATACATTAAGTATATATTTGTGGAGACGCTGCACAATTAATTGTATCACATATTTCTTCTTCTCATAAGGCACCCATTAAGGTCTTCGGGGCCCACCAGCAAGCCGATGATGGTTATCGGTTGACGAATTTGGCTCTGGCGCAGGTTTTTCTATCATAGTTGTGGGTCAGTCTGCCATCCAACTGATAATATCGAAGTTCTATAACTTCTGGTTAGTATTGCTAACCTTGTAATGTGCTAACTTAATCGGTTACCAATTAGCCACGAGCCTTCACGACAGGAATGAACCTATGTAGGTATACTAATAGTACCTAAGTATTCAAACTTTGAATGCATACCTACTGTTTACCAGAGGTATCATTCTGTTTGAAAACGTATTTTATTCACAGTCGTGACGTGAGTAGTTACCAATTTCAATTGAAAGAATTGGCGTAAAACTAAGCCAATACCCCAATATTTTACCTTTTTTGCCTCCTTAGTAGTGTTAAAAAGATAACATCTATCTGTCTGTCTCAGAATTATTTGTGTCCAGCGTGACGAATTTCGATACAAAGTAGCAGACCACAGTACAATTAAATAATATATGATTGACAGAATTCAAAGGTACCACTATAATTAAAAGTACTATTGGCTCATAGTAACATTCCGAAAGTTTAAACATGGGGTTAAAAAATATGTATCCCTTCTGTCCGTCATTTTTGACGTGAAACAGTAACCCGCAATCATGGGGTATTAAAAAAATATTTTACGTGAAACATAAAAATTAGTAACTGCGCGGTGGTGGAGTGGCAGTAAGTGTGACTGCTTTACTTGAGGTTCCGGGTTGGATTTATTGAAGAAAATGTTACTATCCGAAAAAGGTACTTCAAGGGACTAATATATAGAATACTAGCTGTCGCCCGCCGCTTCGCCTGCAAGGAATTTTCTTCCCACCTCCTTGCCCATGGGAACCTATTTCAGAAATAAAAAAGATTATAATCTATCCCTGCACCAAATTCAGCCAGATTCGTTAATCTAAATAGAGCGAGATTGAGTAAAAAATATCTTAACATCTACATAAACTTTCGCATTTATAAAATTAGTAGGATAATTATTAATGTGTGCCTCTGGCACTCCACCAACCACAAAATTCATCCATCCTTTCATCTTATCCTACTTAAAATGTTGTAGTTAGATACATACGGACTATACAAGTAAAAGAAATTGGTGCAACAGTATTGCTTATAACCCTTGATAATCCTTCTGCATTGTACCTATGGTATGTTCTACTAACGATACCATTCAATAGTAAAAACTACAGGGATATGCATTTTATCCTATTCAATTATTTTTGAATTGATTTCCTAAACGCGGTTTCATGCTTGTCAATCAATTTTTTTCTTGTTTTGTAGAATCAAATGAATGTGTTCAAAAAAATTTACCGTTAGTGCGATCCGCTCCTTGACTGTCAAATTCAACGTTATCTTTTCCCGTTGTTATATGTATAATGTATTTGTATATAGGTATTATAGAAGAAGACTGACGAAGAAAAGATAGGTAGATGATAAATATGAAATATGATTATAAAGGAAAAAGAACAGATTTTTCAATGACGTTTGATTTTTTGTCGGTAGGTATTACGCCAATCCCAGATGTACGAGCTCCATTTTTTTCTTTTTTTAACTGCAAGGTGTTATTTAACTAGTGTAACGTATAAAAATAAGATGACTAGTATAAATGGTATATGATGTATAGAGATGAATAGAATGGTGACGTTACAATATTAAAATATGGAAAAAATACAGATAATGCTTCCGGATCAGTCTCTCGGCAGTTTACATTGAACTATTGTTTCAAGGACCTCTTGTGAATAGTACCTGGAAGATATTTATTTACCTTGATGAACCATTGGGGCACCTCAGGAGAATAAATGAAATGGCGGTTGATAACATTTAAAGAATATTTTTATATATTAAAATTTAGGTACACAGGTTGTAAAATATACATGATTAGAGCAATGTCCAGTTCGAAGAAAAGGTTGACGTCGGGTCAACTACCACGCGGCACACGCGACACGTTTTTGCATTTTGCGATCGAACGTTCGCGAACACGAGCACTAGATCAATGGCCATTGAAATAAAGTAGATGGGTACCTTATTGGATCTAACGTACCTACGTCAGATCTCACCACAGTGATGACACGATGCAGCTCGATGCCATTCGGCCTCCGTCTCTTCCACGGCTATCCACAGCTTCGCAGCGGGTGGACGTTAAGGGCTTGTCCGCTCCTTGGCATCGCTGCATCTGGCCGTCAGATGCAGCATGGAACACGCCACTGATCCAGCCTACGGAGTAATCCCGTAGACACGAGGTAGCGACAAAAATATAACGTGTCGCTGACACGCCAACACTCGCCTTCGGTGTACGCCACAATCTTATCTTCTCATTGGACGGGATGGATGAAGCACTCAACGATACATCGTCTTCGGAGTCTTCATCGGCTTCCAATTACATTTTCTAATATGATTGCATGATGAACTAATAAAAGGTCATCAATAGCCAACGGCCATATAGGAAGTGAAAAAGTGAATGATTAATTTCTATTGATGACACTTATTGACATTGACAACTGTCACATAGGAACCGAGTCCTTTAAGTTCAATCTTATAAATTACAATATTACATCGATAAATAACTGTTGTACATAATTATCAATTACGACCCCAGGAACGCAACCAGAATCGAAAATATAATATACTTGAATATTCAAATGCGATTAAATTAATGTAAACTTAAGCAACGATGAGTTGATTTATATTTGCTAACAAAATGCGTCCCTACAGTTATTATAAAAGCGATTATCTATTAACCATAGATAAAAAATGTTAGTAGTAGTTTTGGACTACTACAATACCCCCCTTCGGAGCAAAGAGGATAACCCCTTATCCGAAGCAGCCGGGGTAACCGGAAAAAACTTTGAATGTCAATGAAAAGTTTTTTCTGCTTACCAAGCAATGAGCGTTTGCATGCTCATGAAAAAGAGAAAAAAAAACTAAGCTAAGAAGTATAAAAGACTAGCTTAACAAACTAACTTAACTAAGGATTTAACACAAACTAATTGTTAAATACTAAACAACAGCAGCAACACTGCTTACCCAAGCCGGTGAGTGTTGTGTGTACTATGCTAGAACTATACTAATACAAGTCCACAACAGGTCGCGAAACTGTTGGGATGCATGATATATACATAAGTTAATCATATCCACTGCGCAGTTAGATATGAAAAACAAGGAAACCAATTTCTATAGACTAGGTCTAAGAAATGGTATCAGAAAAAAAAACAACTTATTATGAATTATTTTCAAACCTGAGATGGTCGAAGAACTATCAAATAAGTGTTATCAGACTAGTCATAAGCCGTGAGTACAACATCAATTAAGAAATTGTGAGGAATAAACAAAGTGATGAAAAATCACAAAGAGAATTTTTAAGACAAAGTCATAAAAATTTCAAGCAAGAAAACTTGTTTTTCATTGTTTTGAAACCTAGAATGGTAGAAAAACTGTGAAACAAGTAATTCCTGAATAGTCATAATATGTGGATATCCATAAAATAAGAATCTTATACAAGGAGTATAGATAAGTGTGATCACAAAGAAATTGAAACTTAGTTTCAATTGGTTTGGCAAAAGTACTGATCAAAAAATGATCAGAAAAGCAGATCTAGGATCTGTGAAATGTGTATTTACACTAGCCAAAACAAAAAAGTCAAAACAGAAAATAAAAAATTTTCATGTCTGAAAAAAAATTCTATCTTTGAAACTTAATTTTCATTACTGAGAAAAAAGTTGAAGACAGACTAACAAAAATACATTGCTCATGCGAATCTATACATATGCAGGTACTAAAAGTAACTTGACATTGACTAAAAAGTCAACATCAGTTAGACAAAAGTAGGTACAAACATACCCACACCTGTACAGACTCACACTAGCGTTATACACCTCCTGGCGTTTTAATTATGTCCTTGACATGATATTTCCCTATAATGCCTGTATTGAGGTCTTCTAAATGGTAAACCACATCGGATGGTTTGCCAACAACTTTACATTTGACAAACCTCGGTGCGAGCTTAGCCGAGAAGAACTTAGCTGCATTTGACTGTACAAAGTTTCGCCTCCACACAATATCACCTACGCTTAACCGGAGCTCACGGCGGCGCAGATTATATCTGTGAGCGTTCTGTTTGTACGCCTTGGTCAAAGCAGTACTTACACGTTGGAAAATATCAGCAAGATCATTCAAGGCTTCAGCTTTAGAATGCCTACTTGAGAGTTGAAGATTGTCTAACGAATCAGGTGTACTGCCTCGCAATGTGTGTAGTGCACCATCCGCGACTATCTCACGACCTTTAGCCAAAAAATATGGTGTATAACCAGTAGCAATGTTAACAGAAGTATTTAAAAAGAGCTGTATTTGAGGTATATATTTAGACCAATTACGCTGATCATCCTCAACCAAGAGAGAAAGACAAGTTTGAACAGTTTGATTATAGCACTCAACTGTATTAGATTGAGGTGCATAATAAGCGTTATAAAAAATTTTAGGTATGGAAAAGTTAAAGGTAATTTACAGCTAGTACTATCTTCGAGTTCTGGTGGCGTTCGGTACACATCTTGGTGTTGATTCCTAAGAGTGACGTTACGATGCTGATCATCACCAGCTAAAGGCTTTGAAACACTTGGTTCATCAGCCATAGTGACCAAGAAAAAACAAGAAAAAAATTTATATTTGGTATAAATTTCAAACAAAATAGGAAAATTATTGCAGAATCACCCAACAAACAGTAAACAAATTTATAATATATTTCTCAGTATAGTGAGAACCAATATGACTATTTAGTCAGTAAATAATAAAATATTAAAATTCTTTGTTGGTGTGATCCAAACTAAATTGCAAAAAGTTTCAGAATAACCCAATGTAAACAAATGTTATCAGAAAAAAGTTAGGTTAAGTGTGTTCATAATATGAACTTATGCAAACAATAACCAATAATATCTGTATTTAAAGTATATAATATGTTGTTAATCTACATATAGATAGAATAAACTAAGTTATTCATAATTATTGATACAGATAGTGAATACCTTTATGTGAAATGTATAGAAAAGTTAACAACCTGTTTGATTTTATCAAAATAAAGTGTTCATCATACAAAAAAAATTTCTCCGAGGCATACCAATGGTCAAATAGGTTTAAATTAAAAGTAATTATTATTATTCGGGCGCCAATTGTAACGTATAAAAATAAGATGACTAGTATAAATGGTATATGATGTATAGAGATGAATAGAATGGTGACGTTACAATATTAAAATATGGAAAAAATACAGATAATGCTTCCGGATCAGTCTCTCGGCAGTTTACATTGAACTATTGTTTCAAGGACCTCTTGTGAATAGTACCTGGAAGATATTTATTTACCTTGATGAACCATTGGGGCACCTCAGGAGAATAAATGAAATGGCGGTTGATAACATTTAAAGAATATTTTTATATATTAAAATTTAGGTACACAGGTTGTAAAATATACATGATTAGAGCAATGTCCAGTTCGAAGAAAAGGTTGACGTTGGGTCAACTACCACGCGGCACACGCGACACGTTTTTGCATTTTGCGATCGAACGTTCGCGAACACGAGCACTAGATCAATGGCCATTGAAATAAAGTAGATGGGTACCTTATTGGATCTAACGTACCTACGTCAGATCTCACCACAGTGATGACACGATGCAGCTCGATGCCATTCGGCCTCCGTCTCTTCCACGGCTATCCACAGCTTCGCAGCGGGTGGACGTTAAGGGCTTGTCCGCTCCTTGGCATCGCTGCATCTGGCCGTCAGATGCAGCATGGAACACGCCACTGATCCAGCCTACGGAGTAATCCCGTAGACACGAGGTAGCGACAAAAATATAACGTGTCGCTGACACGCCAACACTCGCCTTCGGTGTACGCCACAATCTTATCTTCTCATTGGACGGGATGGATGAAGCACTCAACGATACATCGTCTTCGGAGTCTTCATCGGCTTCCAATTACATTTTCTAATATGATTGCATGATGAACTAATAAAAGGTCATCAATAGCCAACGGCCATATAGGAAGTGAAAAAGTGAATGATTAATTTCTATTGATGACACTTATTGACATTGACAACTGTCACATAGGAACCGAGTCCTTTAAGTTCAATCTTATAAATTACAATATTACATCGATAAATAACTGTTGTACATAATTATCAATTACGACCCCAGGAACGCAACCAGAATCGAAAATATAATATACTTGAATATTCAAATGCGATTAAATTAATGTAAACTTAAGCAACGATGAGTTGATTTATATTTGCTAACAAAATGCGTCCCTACAGTTATTATAAAAGCGATTATCTATTAACCATAGATAAAAAATGTTAGTAGTAGTTTTGGACTACTACACTAGCAACGGTTGTATAATACTTTATTCATGAACATCAAATCTTTACCTCTTCCATTACATGTATTGAGATCTTATGTTATAAAATAAAACAAAACAAATTATATACCGACTACATTTTTTATATACGCTCCGTATATAAAAAATGTAGTGATCTCACATATCTATTCAACTAATTGGCTACGGACTTATTTTTCAAAATTTGGACTAAGTGTCACTCCTTTTCATAGTCCCAGGTACGGAACTCTAAAACAGAATTTTATGATATAGGTACCGGAACGGAACCTTGAACTTACAATGATCATCAATCATAATGAATTTATACAAACCCGGAATTGGTAGAAGTAACTTCCGTACAGATTTAAATACTTATTCAATCAGAATAAGGAACCAATTCGTTTCATCAATTAAAGACAATTGATTTTTACCTCAGAAGGCTTTTAGCATAGGAGTACAAGACAAATAATATAAGTATTGGCGCTTTTGATATGTAAGTAAATAGTTGCTAATTGACATTGATGAATAATATAAATATGCCTGTTGCATTAAAATAAGATTCATCAAAAGATACTAATAATATGGCGAGGGTAATCATCGAGTAATCATCATTCGAGTTGGCTGCAGACAGAGAAATACAGGAAACCTGCAGTAATGAAGTAATACAAAGAAGAAAAAGAAGAACCGTCGAAACTACCTACTGCCTACTGCACTTATTGGAAAAAATATTCCAACATTTGAAAGGTATTATTATCCCGATAAAATTTGAGTTAAAAAAACCTCATTTATAGGTAAACCAAAACGAAGTGAGGGCGAGTTGCTAGAACTAAAAATTAAGAAATCAACTAAAAAAAACTGCATACTAAATACTTGCATGATTCACTTCAATACTTATCATCATAAACCAACTTAAAAGAAGTTACAATTCGGATTTCAAATTCAAATAATTTTTTATTTCTCGCTTGTTCTTATCGTACACAACCGTAAGTCCATACCCTACATTAGCTATTGACAACTGCTTTTCATCAGCAATGGGTGCGCCCCCTAATTGGTCAAAATGAAACCTATTATGCGTTCGATATGTGATGATTGGCAGCCGTCAATCAGATCGCGTGATGCCAGGTGGCGCGTGCGCTGCGCTTCATGCATTCAGCTTGTGGTTAGCCGGCGGTGGTTTCGGATATGGGAATGAGTTTCAAATTTTGATTAGTTGTTTAGTACGGTCGTGTTCTGTACAAAGAAGTCCCTTGTTCTATACTTTCACGGTTTAAAATTATTTTGTAGATGTTATATGTTCTGCTGAAACTTTTTAAAGCATACGATTTGAGGTAAAATAAGCAATATTATCTTTTTAACTGAAAAGGTACTAAGTTAAGATCAATTCTTGCGTGGAGTAGGCATACCTACTCCACGCAAGAATTGATCTTAACTTAGTACCTATTCAGTTATAAAGATAATATTGCTTATTTGACACCATAGTGTCAATACTTGCGTGGTGATAAAATAAAATTATAAGGTGCCATCTCGTTTAAACGAGTGTGTTCCTGGTAAGCCAGTTGATGAATAAGTCAATGAGAGGTTATTGATTAGTAGGTAGTTATTTCCCAACGAAAATATTCTTAACGATTTGGGTGATGGAAGCAATGAAGAGTATAAAAAGTATACGATCTTAGGTAAATACAGTATTGTAGAAGATGTAGCTTCACGAATAAAACGGACGTCACAAAAGGAATCGAAAATGTGCAAACGTGCATAAAATCAAAATATTCAAGAAACCATTTCGTCATAGGCAACAAGTCATGTCCAATTCTGAAATAGGATTATATTAAGATAAAAAACAGCTCAAAAATCTAATTTAATGGAATGCGTGATAGTTTGCAATACACGAGAAGAAGCTCGTGAAATGGGTACAAAGGGCACATGAGGCATATTACAGGCTGTATTCTCTGAAATGGAGGAAGCGTGAGTATGTGTAGCTACCTACTTATTCTGTAAATAAATTATGACAGTTATCTAACTATTAATGTGTACCTAAATACTAAAACAAACCGCACCATTCCAAAAAACACCTTACCAATTTCGAACACCTTGATTGCCTACGGGTAAATTCAACTCAAAACCCACGGAAATCCTTTCCAATCAAATAATAAATCAACCATTTGTTTCAAAGGTTTAACGCTCAAAGCTATACATAAATCTTCTTCAGAAATATCAAAAAATAACATGTAAGAAGTCATAAATCTATATATAATTTCTTAAAGATTCTTGGCTACTTCAGGTGGTTGTTACGTTGAATCTAGCCTTAAGGTAAATGCAATCTTCATTAAACTTTTGAGCACACGATATGGTTTCTCGGTAGGTATGTTTGAGGCAAAAGGTTAATGGAATACATATACAAATACACATATATTTGCACATAAAAGATTTAAATTGCAAAATAAATCGAACGCAAAACAATAAAATTAAAAGAACATCCATTGTTTCTCTGTACGACGATTGCGTTTTCTCCGTCGATGAATGAATGAGGGCTCATCATTTCATGAGTGTCCTGTTCAATATACAGGTATCTGTTTGAATATGAATTTAAACATGTTGACGTATAAGACAGTTATGTTCGCCGGTAGTAGCACGTTTCGCATGTTAGGTGAGTACTTTTTATGGTCCTTATTGGTCTGGTCTGGTTTTGAAGTCATGGGTTCAATTCTAGGGTCTATAGGAAAATTATTCCATTAGCAGCTTGAACTCTGGCAAGATTATCCAGGAATCGAAAATAGCCTTCCTCTCTTGTAGGCGTGGAATGTAACTGGTGATATGTGAGCCATATCACCAGTTACATTCTATACTACATACTGTACTCTACATGTCTGCCTGTCCCTTCAGGAATATATAGGTGTAAGTAAAAATTGTATCAATTTAAATAATGTAAGAAATCTAAACGCATGTTCTCATACGTAACCATAAGAAGTAAATTGTCATTGTAGTATTCGTTACCTTTTTTAACCTAATCATTACACACTTTTAGCCGATAATATAAATGAATAGACTTGATATATTAACTTCTAATAACACTCTATAACAATGGAAGCTAATAAACATGTAGTAAAGTGCTAACGCAACATAACCAGGAGTAATACACGTAATTAATTACTATTGGCTCCACTAATTGAATAGAACTGCTCGTATTAGCCTCGATAAATCAGCGTGATACATTCATAAATCAACAGAAACGATAGTTAGATGCGCCTGCACTCATGAAAGATCAAATCGTTTGAATTTATCGTCGTTTTTTCCTCCAAATTCGACTTTAATCCCATTCGAATTGCTTTTAATTGGTACAAAAGAACAAAGGTAATTATTGAAATGGGATAAACGGAATAGTCATGGGAAAGCGAAACGGTTTGGGGAAGAATGCGCGATTGCGTTGCGATTAGAGCCCAATCAGACGGGATTTGTTGCAATTTCCATTGACTGGCAAATTGCAGATGCAAGTTTAGTGTTCAATCATCAATCACACGTCGATTTGCTTAAATTGGAGGATATTCCTTTGGAAAATTGTATTTTGAAACAATTCGTACATTTATCGAAAGATTCAAATTACCTAATTACTTATTATAAAAATGCTGTCTATCTTGATATAATAGGTACCTATGTTAACCAAACATAAGTAAAAGGTAGGCGGAGAATCTAAATCTAGCCAGAACTCTAAAATGCAGGATTACTTATGTTTACTGTTACACTCCACGAATTCAAAAAGTATCTTAGAAAAGACATTTTTGTAATGTATTCTTTACAATAAAATGTAAGTAGGTACCTATTGCAAAAGTCCTAAAGCTTTATTTCAGAGAGGAGTTTTTGGAGATTTTGCAAATATTTTTGTTACGAGAATTATTGGCATTCTGACCTTCGAATTGAATAAATGTTTTGATACCACTTTATTAAAACCTACAGGGAAAACACCTACTATGACAATTTGTAACTATTTTCAAGAAGTGAACTAACCTACCTACATAGGTAGGTAAGTATTATAGTATCTCAGTACTACCAGTTGGTACTTCTTGACAAATCTAGTAATAACATTGGTGGTATTTTTTTAATGATTGACGGGAAACCTTATTCATACACAAAAAATATTACATAATAAGGATCGCAATTATGGATAATAACCTTCATCAGCGACGCGTAGCGACATCGCATGGTGACAAATGACACATCGCAGTTCGGGCATCATTAACTAGATGGCGCAGCGGTCAACTACGGCCATTGCCGAAAGGAATTTTATAATTCTTCGTGAGAATTTTATTGGTCAGATAAAATGCTTTTACCATAATGTTGCATTAAGAATGCTATGATTAGGTACTTATGTGATCTTAGATGGAATGTCTTGTCGGATTAAGTAGGTAGGTGTATGAATGGAAGTAAGAAGATTCCTATTGGCGTATTTGGGATAGATTTGGTTTTCTATAAAAGACTTTCATTTTTTAACAATTGTATGATCTATAATAACAGGTATTAGTAAGTATCCTACTTCCTATCTTACTTCCTGCTATCCTGTCTTTTGTACTTATATTCTTTTTTAACGTAGGTATTTACCTACCTTAATTTAACTAGGTATCTACCTATATTTAAGCTTCATTTAAGATTTACTTCAATAGAGTGCCTCACTGCTACATTGATAAATTAGTCAGATTAAAACCATAATTGCGAAATTTCACCTTTGGAGAATGGATGCAAGATTGCAATAGAATTTCCACTTCTACTAAGTTAATTAAGCCCGTATCTATAACACGGAGAGTCCAATAATGTTGTACTTAATGCATCCATTAGGTAGGTACCTACTTCTTTGATTATCAAAACAAAAGCCTAAAGAAAAGCCCCAGGTAGGTGTTAATTTATAGATCTAATTCTACACTAATAATTTGCATGACGGATATTTCATTTCAATTTGCAAAACGGTCATGACATGACAAACTACCTACTTATATCTAACTCCACACAATATCGACCTCACATCAAGTCAGCCATAAAGACAGTTATTAAATTGTATCTTGATTCTCATAAGTTATTATTATGTTCTATTTCACGAAAGCAGTTTAGGTTTCATTGTATACAACATAAATGTACACATTGCTTTCAAAAATGAATTACTTGCAATGCAATTGTAATTCTACTAACTGCTACATGAATTTCTTTTAACGCGACATGAACGTATTACCTACAAGACACAGGTAGGTACTACTTACTATTTAATTTTTTACCCGCCTTCGTGAGATAGAATATCTATACAACATTAAAATGCAAACTTACCAGATGAAGTTTTTACTCACAGTGAAAGCACAGTTTCTATCACACCTTGTCAATTAAGAGGTCAATTTATTCATAACGTAGAGCCTATTTTATATACCTACCAAATATTACTTGCATTAGTATCTTCTTCTAAAAAGGCTGGATTGAATATTTATATTGTTCTCATTTGTTAAAAGTCATTGACTACATTTTCATTTTTTGGCATACCTATCTATTAGCTTTGTGATCTCGTAGCTAGTAGTTAGTAGCTAAGCATCTAATCACTGGTTAAATAGCTTTTCAAGCTAACAGTCCTAATTCTAACCCTCCGAACTATTGGTTAAAAAAATCAAATTACAAGTTTCAACTTCAGAAGTATGGTTTAAACCTTTCTATGTAGGTAGACACATAAAATACAATAAAAAAGCTTAGGATCAGAAAATGGTAAAATGATTATCCCTCTTCGATTTTAGTTATTGAAGCGGCAGAAATACTGCCCAAAACCTAGCCGTCATATCTACATTTTCTAAGCAGCTTCGATAGTATCAATGCTGATTAAGTACCTACTGATGAGAATGCTGAGTGGTTGAGAAGACATGACAAGTTTATGTACCTACTATATCATCTAATTTTGTTTAGCTACTGTTTCCTAAAGAGATACTAAACTTCTGTGCGCAATAGGATGGTTCTGAATTCAAAGGGGAAATTCCCCATTCCCTGTCATAAATTCTAGGAGAAAAGTATTATAGCTGAACAATTTATTAACTGTATTAGGTGCCTAAATAATGTATGTAATTTGTGTAGATAATTATAAACACTCACGCAAATAAAGTTTCGATTGAAAAGTCCAAACGAAGTTCGTCACGATTTTTTATTAGCAAAGATGGTCATTACCACAAGACAGGTTTGTACGAAATTGCTCTCGACTCTCGCCTATAATTACAATTAATTTTGTTACATTACTATAATGATTGTGTTTGGTATTGCACGATGTGTGGATTAGGGCTGGCAAACGCATAATTTTATTTGAATTAGTAGTTACTATAGTTTTCATGATGTCTTGAAAGTCGTATTTAATTCTTCTTCATGCTTTTCATCGAAAACAGTTATGAAATCTAATAGATCTAATGAATGGGGATAGATTGATTCACTTACTGTAAGTAAGTAGGTAGGTACTCCTTAATTATTGAGTTAGAAGGGGTTACAATGGGTTAACTTATATACATATCTCAAATGTATTCCAGTATGAAATTGTTCTGATTTACTCTCATCAAGCCGACTAGGAATAGGTAAAGGTATTTATTTGCCACATCCGAGGTATCTTTTTTTAATTTTACCCTCACTATAAATTACTTTACAGGTAAGTGTGTGAACTATGTACCTCCACACAATAAATTTCTTTATACCGAAGCTGCGTGGGTGGGAACCCTATCAGCTGCCCATAGGCCTCTTGCTAATAGGTAAACTGACACGCCACGAAACCGTTACTTAAGTTTTTTTTTCTGGATATAAAAATTATGTTTAACTTGAGCCATAAATAACACTACACTTACGATATTTTGTAGAAGATTTATTACCGAAGCAACTTAAGAAACAATTTTCATCAAATATGGAAATTAAGGCAAGTTTTATACCTTCAAACCTATAAGATAATTTTGACAAAAAAATTAGTTAATATAAAAATCCTTTATAACTCAGTCAAAGTCCATCGCGCATCGAACTATTAAGAAATCTTGCTAACCGTAAAATCAAACTTACATTAATTGAAGATTTACCCATTATCATTCATTTGGTATTAAACATAATAGTAGTTAACTAAATCACTAGGTAATGAAGTGATTTGATTAGGATCATTACATCCATTCCCATCATCAGATAATCATAAAATAATCAAGCTACATAATAACAAGTACCTATTACAGTTGGCTGTTGAGTTAATAGACAATTAATTACACCTATTCGAGAAATAGTTATTTATAAATTAACACCTAAAATAAGTACTCTGTTATGATATGTTATCTCTAATCGAAGAAACATGAGAAGATAAACATCGATACACACGAAGAAGGAATAAAACAAGTCGTTAATGCTGATTCTATGTCGTTTTATTTTAATTGTAGTTTTATAAGTAGCCTCATCGACTTAAATAATACTCTTAATTTATCTATTTACATGAAATATACAAATACTAAAACTAATACAATCTTTTTAGTCGTACGTACCTACATTTAGTTTTTGAACATGATTTCAATGATGTCATAGCCAAGAATTTGGAATTAAATGAACTTATAACTAAGGTAATACTTTGTCGGTAACTTTAGTTAACCATAAACTTAATGGAACTAAACTATCACAATAAATAAACCTCTTCACAAACAATAACAATAATTAAAAACAACGTCAGTCTTTGAAAGTAGATCCAAGTTTTGACCGTAACATAAATTATTCAAGAATCGATATAAATGAAGATGAAGATGATAATGAAGAAAAAGGAATGAGCAAGAAAGAAAAAGAAAGAACCTACTAATCAGTCAATGATACATCTTTGGTAAATATAAATTAACTTAACATAATATTTCTCTGAATCCGAGCCTCATGCCAATTTTAACAGGTACCTTAGAACGCGGTGAGAGCAAACAATAAATATTTACATTTACACGGTAAACAAGTCAACGTTTCATAATGTCCTCTATTGAAAAGCCTAGAGTTCGTTTGGGAGCCTCGACGGGGGATTGATGTGGGCTCACAAGAGGTTGGATTGGTTGCGGTAAGGGCGGCGAGGGCTTGTGTGAAAGGTCCAACAAAGAACTCTCAGACTGACTTGTCGAGGAAACTTCTTGACAACCCTCCAAATGCTCCAAGTGGTGCTTATTTGCATCACTGTGTGTTAATAGATGCGTTTTCAAATTTGATCTTTGGTTGAAACTTTTGTTGCAGACAGGGCACTTGTGAGGTGATTCTTCCATGTGCAAAATTTTGTGCACAGCTAGTGTTCTCGATTGACAGAAGCCTTTGCCGCATTCCGTACATTTAAACGGCTTCTCCTTTGAGTGTATGTACCTGGAAAATAGAAAACAGTATTTAGACACAAGTTCAACTTTCACTTCTCGCGGGTACACAATGTAAACAAACATCTACATGTTTATGGCTTAATAGGCGACGAAATAAGCGCTTTGAATGAAAATTGAAGTGATTCTACATTACGGACACATTAGACTGTTAATATATACGATACGATATGAGAAAAAAAACTTGTGCTCTCGTAAAAGCGAAGAAATATAACGTGTAATTTGTTCGACGGCGGAGCAAGACAGATATGGTGATCGTAAAGAAAGAAACCGGTCGGTGAGGGCGCGCGTGCGCCCGCCGCCTCGCGACCTCACAAAAAGGTTTACACTTTTAATTTTTTTTTTCTACTCTTATCGTCAACAATGCCTCGGTGAAAGACGTCCTAAATCACGTTGTTGGTATTTGGAGGAAACATTAAATTAAATTAGGAGTCTTTCGGATAAATTGATTACCACCATCTAACACTTCTTCAAAGTAGTGAAAGTGGTTTTGTATAAATTATTCTTTGAACAGACACTGAGACTTATATACAGTTTGAAATATAATAGTATTAATAAGTTAAGTATTGATTTAATGATACATACCTATGATCTCTAAGGTGGTCTTGCCGGCGGAAAGCTTTACCGCAGATGTCACACGAGTAGGGCCGCTCATCAGTATGCGTCCTTTCGTGGATGAGAAGATTGTAGGATTTAGTAAACTGGCGGTTGCAGTATTTGCAAATGAATTGCTTCTTGGGTCTAGTTCCAGGTACGCCTGGTGCTCGCATTGGTGGAGGGTTTCTTCCTGGTAATCTCTGAGCCATGGCACTGGGGTATCGCAATGAATGGTGGTAGAAAGCTGCGTTTCTGATCCATTGGTTGACAAGCATTGCGTGGTACGGTGCCGACGGTGGGAGGGTCGCGACTTGAGCAGCTTGCGCTTGAACGTAAGCCGACATTGCGGGGTGGGTGTAGTTTTGCACTGCGACTTTATCGTAGGGGTAAGGTGTCTGCATCACTGGTCGGGGGTATGGGTAAGGTTGGGGTGTGGGTGGCATCCAAGACTGATGGCGGGAGACGACGATAGCAGGGGGCGTGTCGTCCGTGGGCGTATGTGGCGGCGTTGGTAAAGGGGGTGACGGCCGTTCTAGTTTCACTAGAGCTTCTATCGGAAAGTCTGGTGGATAACCTGGAGAAGCAATAAATGCTATTGTTAATACACTAGAAAATCATACATCATAAATTTTTCTAACATTATTTTGAATTATTTTTGAAGCGTTATTCTCTAATTTGTTCATTGTAGGCAATAACCTGAAATTAAGAAATAATATTGATCTATTTCTTAATACTTCGGCAAATTTGGTTTTTTTTTAAATTGCTGACATAATTGACACTAGATACTTATCATTGTACCACTAATACTAATTTCTAAAAGTACTTCCAATCCAACACATCTATGCTGAATTGTTTAAGATTAATAAAATTCAAAGTGCAGATACCTACATATGAGCACCTAGTAAAATATGAACAGTTGTATTTTCACTATCATCACTAACATAAACAAACGTAGCAGATAAAAAACAAATCAACAAATACGTACTGTGATTTGCCTCAATATGTTCTTCCTCTTCGTCAATATTGATATCGTCCGAACTGTCAACACTATACGGCGTATCTTCCATTTTCTAAACACAATTGTCCATACAAAACTAAACACTGGGGCACTGTCCTCGTGTTGGACACTTGGTCTCACTTTGGTATCACTCTGGTGTCGTCACAAAACCGGTTCGTGCTGACAACCGGCTTGGGAGAGCGCGCGGAGCGTTATGAGTTTGTGTGCGTTCGTTATCTGGGTCTGCGCTTGCGCGTTGCGGGGAGGGGGGCAGATCAAAAGAACCGCTCCGTCCGGCGCCTGTGTTAGCTCCCGAAGCAGCACCGCACCTCCCAATAGGCGGGGCCTGACGAGCACTGCCTTCGGAATCGATCGGTAACAATCGCGAATTGCTCCAATCGTTCATGTTTTTACGTCGACCAAGTTCTATCTTCTAACACTTTTACGGATTTTTAGAACCTTATCTAAGTGAGTTGTTAAAGGATTGTATCGTTTCGTAAGTGAGTTTGTTTGGTGATGCAAATTTTTGGTGCCGGTAAAGCTATTAGACGGGGGATTGCTCTGGTAATTTAGTTTTGTAGGCAAGGCTTTGTCGTTCGTCTATGAACGGTTGTTGTAATTTGTACCTGTATTCAGATTGGGCATGTATGACAAGGGTTATTGTGTACTGTTCTGGTGTAGTGAAAGTTTATTCTCTCGTGAATTGAGACATCATGGTATCTATATATACATTGTAGGTACCTACTTATAGCTATTTCTATTTAGGTACCTATACTGATTGCCTTGGTGGCTCTGTAGTATATAGCAAGTGCAGCAGCTGCTATATTGAGATCTTAGTGGTAATTTCTGTATTTATTAATGAGATAAATTCTCAGTAGTTGAGTGTAGTACCTAGTAGGTATACCTACTTAGGTAGGTACTTTTTCTAGAATATCTATAAGTAAGTAGCCTAAGTTACGCCTTATACCTACCTACTTAACATCAGTTATCTGTCAGTAAGTTATCAAAATCGGCACAGCCACTTCGGCGATTGAAAAAAATGAACCGAAACAAAGAGACAGAAAAACAGGTAATAACAATTTTTATATTCAGTCCGACATTTAAAAAAATTATTAGGTAGTTTTTTTTGTTTTTATGCTCATAGGTAAGTAGGTAACTAACCTATGCATTGAATAAAAAGCTATATTTAGGTACCTACGGAATCAATACACAAAAAAATTGGTACAACAGACACTTCAACTTTACCTACCAAATTTAGGTTTTGTATTGATATTGTAGGTTACCTATAAATAAGAATATCTCAGAATTATACGAAAATAATTTTAATGATTGCCCATTAAAATTCGTATTAACCAATGGTTAGGACCACCCACATCGTAGGTACTTAGGTAGTTGCTGCTTCCGATGGCTCTTTTGCTTATTGTGAGCGTTAAGCACCTGAGCACTTAATATTGTTCATAGGCCATTCACCGATTTTTTTTATTCAGTCCGTCAATTGACTTAACCCCGCTGGATGGTAAGAAGCAAGGGTAAAGTCCAGAGGGTACGGGCCGCCATTCCAGACACCACTCGTCCCAAAACGGCGGTCCCTACCTTGACGGCCTAGACAGATGCCTAGATAGACCGTGGCAATATTGCCACCTTCTGGAAATATTACAATTCAGTGCTTGTGAAAAAACATTAAAAAGTAACCTACACAATAATAGTAGGTAGGCGATGATTTAAACCTTCAATTAGGTACAAAATTTTAACTTATTTGTTGTCAATAGGTATATACCTACCGTAAAACGAGGGAATAGAGATCACAGGGTGAATAGAAATAAAATGGTCAGTTAAATTTTGCAGTTTTATTATCTTTTATGTAAAACCAGTAACCACTTTTTTTTTTTATTCAAGATTGGCTTACGTTGGACCACTATCTCACCTGATGGTAAGTGACGATGTGGTCTACGATGAATCACGCTTGCCTAGAAGGAAAGAAGAAGAAGACTTCCACGTCACTATGAAGAAAATCATTGAATATCCGGTTAAATACTTGACATTTTCTAGAAGAAATTATTAATCAAATTCTAATGACTACCTATTTTATTTCTATTCACACCTTGATTTCTATTCACCCCGATTTCCCCGGTACCCTATAGGTAATATTCATCATCGTATCTATAACACTAACTTACCTACTTAGGTGTTAATCAGTTAGGTACCTACTTATCACAAAAATCATTATCCTTATTGTAGGCAGCGATGGTAGCTGAATGGATAAGGACGCGGCCTCTACTCAGAGGAATCGAGTTCGAATCCGGCCGGACAGTAGGTACCAATGTAAATTTCACTTTCTGGAATTTCTATGTGCTAATCACATGATTTACCATCTGCTGACGGTGAAGGAAAAACATCGTGAGGAAACCCACATGTTCTAGAATAAATTCTATGGACATGTCCGATCCACCAAGTCAAGGCCAGCGTGTGTAGATTAAGGCCTAAACCCTCTCAGCTCTCTTGTTAAAGGAGAGGAGATCCGTGCCCAGCAGTGGAACATAAATGGGTTGCTATTATAATAAGTTATTATCAATTTAAATCGTCACAAACAATTAGAAATTAGTTTTAACTACTTGGTACCTACCTACCTATTTAAAATTTGGAGGTAATTATAATTAAAAAATAACTTTGTTGAGCGATAAGCAGCTAGATATTCACCTACTGTAGGTACTGGGAAATAATTCTTCACTTGAGATAAATTGAGATGCAGCTTCTCCTTTGATTCCTTTTTTTCTATCTCCATGCCATAACGACATTAAGATGAAGCAGTTTGATATTCTAAAATGAAAATTGCAAGACTATTATACTGAAATGTTTTGAGCTAGCTTCGCAACTATTTTTATGAAATTGTTTGAATTTCAAAATGAGTTTCATACGACTCATACTAAGTGTTATGAGCTTGCTTCAAGTTATTTTTATGAAACTGTTTGAAATTTTAAGATGAAAATTACAAAATAAGTTTCGCGAAACTCATACCTACTGGAATGTAATGAACTTACTTCAATAACTATTTTGATGAAATAGTTTGAAACTTTATATGAAAATTACAAAGTGAATTTAGTAAAGCTCATAAGTAGATATTGTGAGGTTAGGTACCTACTTCGCGACTATTTTGATGAAAAAATTCAATATTTGAAAATGAAAATTGCAAAATGATATTCGCAAAGCTCATAATTAGGTAGGTACTACGAGTATAAGCTTGCTAGTTCACCCTGTAAATAGATCCACATAATCCTTCACGTTCTTTATTTCAATTTTCAATAGTCTGACCTCTTACACTTTCACCTACGGCGCGGCGTGTCCACACACTTAACGAATGTAATTGCGGATGTGGGTATTTGAACACACAAAACATACACGGTTAAATAGAATAATAGGAATTGGTACAATGACAAACAAAAGGTCACCTTTATGAAACAAAACCAAACAAAACATATCTATTGAGTCTATTTTATCAGTAGTTAGATAAGTGTTAACCTGCAGTCTTTTGTTATAACAAACGTCATACATTTAAATACATGTACTAATCTCGTGTTTTTTTATACTACTTAGGTGGCAGCAAGCACACGGCCCACGTGTGCCCAACATGTACCAACATAAAGTTATTTCACCGTTATACCCATTTTCAATTCTTCTTCTTTCGTATCAATGATTCACTTCTTCAAATTATTCGGGCATAAAATTCTGCCATCTTAACCATTTTCAATTATTCATTATAGAGAAGAAAATCTTCAGCTGATTAATTCAATTCAGCTAAGCTGCTTATTGATGCCAGAACTACGAAATTAGGACAGGCCTTTTTTATGGCTTAGGCAAGCACTGAGAATTTTTTTTTGAGATATTCAACTATTGAAGATGAAGTGAAGAACCCTTTACTTAAACATACCACATAGTTTCAATCAGATTTGTTCTCCTCTCACACCTATTTTTTTATACTATGTAGGTGGCAGACAAGCACTCGGCCCACCTGATGGGAAGCGATCACCGTGGCCTATGAACGTGGGTTTAATAAGGTTTAATTTCAGTTAAAAATTCGCTCCGCTTGTGCTTCGCTCGTGCTCGGCCTGCCTGGCGTAGACCCACCTTAAAATTTCTATTTCGGCAATGTCATTGCTTCTAGAACACATTGCAAATTACATTTTTGAAAAAATGTTAAGCGTTAGACTTCCCCTCGTTACTTTTCTATAAACAGTAGACTACTGTTCAAAATATGAATAGGTAGGTAGATTTACAATAGACAATATCATACATTCTTATCTTAAACTTAATAAAGGATTTCTTTTGTACGCTAATCACTCAACCAATAGAAAATATAAGATTATATACGGCCTAGTGTAAGGTCACAACAATACATGTCATATTTTTAACAGAAGCAGACAAACCTGGCCTCTCATTTCAATTAACCAACTGGTTACACACATTTAAGATGGTTTAGTTTACAGTATCAATAGTAGATACTAGGTAATTAATGAAGGTAATTAGGGTCCCACGACGGTATTTTCCGTTCGAATTGAGCAGTCTGAGTGGGGTTGTACCTCTGCCATACAGAAGACGGCGACCATAATAACCATCGTGTTGTGTTCTCGGCGGTAAGTAGGGTAACCAACCTCAATATAGAGATTCTGTGCTGTCAAAGAAGACACCAAAGGCTTCAGTTATCGACACTGACATGTGTGGGTGTGATATATTGGTTTGGCGGTCGGGGAGACCCGGGGCCAGGGGGGAACTGTGGGCCCTTCCGCCGGCCCCATCAGCGATTCCCATAACCCATACTTGTCAGTGGTGGCATGAAATCTTGCTTTGTCTCCTGCCTTGTCAGTACAAAAACTTTAAATATTCCTCCCCTACCCCTAATGTCATCATATATAACATATAATTATAAATACATATAATATAAACTCACGCCTATATCCCCGAAGGGGTAGGCAGAGGTGCTAGCACTCACATTTCGCCACTTTATGTTTAGGTCCCAATGTAATAGGTGGCGAGCCTATTGCCATTAACCGGGCACTTATAAACCTACGATAAATACACACATAACTTCGAAAAGCATCTAAAAGTCATTGGTGTGTGCCATGGTGAACCTGGGATCGAACCCGAGACCTCGTCTCAGCCGTCCATTACCCAGACCACTAGGCTTCCGCAGTAATGTCATCATACAGGTACGTATTCACTTCAATATACCACGTGTCCTCTTTCACACAGTTTATGAACACCTTGTTTTGGGTGACGGCCCCCTCCTGCATTACCAATCAATCAACTATCATTCGTTATCAACAAAGTTAGGTAAGCTTTATCATAAAAATACCAATAGTAGATGCATTGTTTGTTTTTGTAAGGCGTAAAATAAGTAGACGTTCGATTAGCCGCTTCCCTATTGGTAGGCTATAAACGGTATCGATCTAGATTTAAGTACTTACCTGCAAAATAGCCATAGGTCCCGATTACCGTAAAAATATCTATGGCAGTCGTTACGGTGTTATACACGAAGTTCATTATCGCCAATAGGTTTTGGGAGTCAGATGGCAGTCGCTAAATGGGAAATACCTATAGAAGTTTAACTCCTTCGTGGTTAGAATGAAAAGCTGCATACATAATACATACATAAACTCACGCCTATATCCCCGAAGGGGTAGGCAGAGGTGCTAGCACCCACATTTCGCCAGTTTATGTTTAGGTCCCAATTTAGGTGAACGAAAAGCTGACCTCAACTGAATTGGAAAAAAGAGTCGGCTGATTATTACCTTATAATTGTAATAACAAAAAATTGTAGAGTCAAATCGTAGCGTCAAACTGTAGAGTCATATCGTAGCGTCAAATTGTAGAGTCAAATTGTAGCGTCAAGCTGTAGAGTGTAAGGTGGCCCATAGAGCATTTCCCTCGCACCCAGAAATGGACTGATCGCAGAATAAAGTACTGTCCTGGATATTATCTTTTCGGATTTAAGCTTCTAAGCAAGTTATTTGGTGGCACAAAACTTACACATTGTTTCGTATCTTCCTACAATACAAAGGAGAAGAAGTTTTAGTCGCTTCAACTCTTAATATTACATGCTTTACTGCACTTTAACTGCTGAACCAAAGGCTAGACGCTTAAATTTGCCTTTATGCGCAAATTTTCCCATGATTACAAATTCAAAACTCGTTTAAGGGGTTTAACAGAACATAGGGTCTAAGCCTCTAAACATTCAACGACATAACATCGCGACCGATGCCAGCAAACAGTCAGGTGGGCGAGACACACGACACTCACGCGGCACCCTTTGTACCTGCGATCAAAGGCGCCGACTCAAACAACCAAACGTTCAAACATAACTGCCACAACCAGATTCTGTTCCAAGGAAATTTCAACCATACGCAATACTTTCTATAACCTAAATTCTAGTGTCAGTAGTTTTTTAATAACTGCATTTGATTTTGAATTTTGATACCTATGAAATAAAGTTTATAAGGAATTCTCGCGTATAAGCGTTTCATTCGTTTTAGTATTGAGCTTAATACAGCCACTAGACACCTTGTTGAGTCTAGAATTCGGTGTTAGTTTGCGATGCGATGGCGAGAACAGTCATAAGTTTTGTTCGTAATGAGTTTGTCAGATGTTTATATTTTGATGAAGTACACACAGTTTAATGTAGGTAGGATACTGTTTTATTGCACAAGTAAGTACCTACCTTATTATGTGCGTTCTGCCTGCTCATATAGAGACTGCCATTACTGCTTGTGATCACAATGTCTGCGTCGTCGGGTTGGTATGTTTATTTAAATATCAGAAGACAGTACTGTCATTGTATGTTGTTTTAGTTATTATTAGAAGTGCGTAGCTTTAGTTAAACTAACTATTGTTATTTTCTATTCAATCAATCAATTTTATATCTGGTGCCTCCATGGATAACGGTCCCGGCAGCGCTTATGAGCATCTATAACAGTGGTTACATCTATTTGGAGCCTGAAAAAGTTCGGTAACTGATCTAACTATAAAATAGTGATATCGCCAGTGGATTGTGGAGGTCAGAATGGTAATGGTCATTTCATGGGAAATATCGGAATTTGGCCTTTTCGTAGTAAGACTGAAAAGCGGACTCAATTGATTTGGGAACAGACTCGGAAGCTGATAAAGCTGGTTTCTATCGGAATTATTGGGCAACATAAATATTCCTTATTACATATAAATATTTTAGCTCTTATTACAATAATAATAATATATTTAGGTATTGAGGATTTCTGACCCTATTAGGTAGAAAATTCTGCCAATATCAGATATGCGATGGAGATTTAAGTCGTTATGGTTTGCATTAAACGCAACAGGGAAATTTAAAGCTCATATAAATAACTAATAATAAAACGTAGGTATATACGTACTATGTACTATAAAAAAGACTCTCGTATTAGTATGTAATATAAATTTATCTTGACAAGCATTTTATTACTTAAATTAAAGTGACACGACTGCTTCTGTTTAGATTACACTCAATATTTGCTCTACATTTAAGATTCGTCACACACAACAATGCATATCAAGCTATTTTATATTTTCATCATAAAGATAACTTAATAGACAGTGTGTAATTTACTACACACATATTTTAGTTCAGAATAACGTTAATGTGTTCAATGTTTATCGCGTCATTGCGTGGAATTTTCCGAGATTATCACACGAATTCGCTATGATCCACAAAAGTTGATCCCAGTTTAACAAGAATTATTGGTATCGTTGATCAAATGAACAATTCAGTTCTAAATAATAGGAAGTCAATATTTTGAGGGTAATTTAAGCAGCTCAAAAGATTGTAAAAGTACGTTGAAAAATTATGGACATAAAGTGATGGCGCCGTAGATCATAATGACAACAGTAAATCTAATTTGTGTGGATTATACTCAAAGATTTCTTCGTGAGATAATTGCTGGCAATTGCTCGAAAGAATGTCAAAAATCATTTGTCATTATTATTGCATCAGACCTGTAGGTACTTAATTTATGAGAAGAAATTTAATGTAGAATATGTATTTAAATAGAGATCAAGTTAATATGGTAGAAGATTCATGTCAATGTAATAATGGCAGGGAAAGAAAATATTATAGTGTTCAGTTCAGCGTGGTTATTGAAACGGATTTTGTTTTTACTGATTTGTGTATAAGCAAGCTTTTTTTTATTAAGCTAGAATATTTAAAATTTCGTATGGAAATTGTTAATCCTGTGTTATCGCCCTCAAAAGGTGCTTTAACCACCCCAAAAAGATAGACCTGATTTTTTCATAACGCTCTGAAAATTCGTCATCTATGTGTTATGTGATCGCGATATGTGATCCTTTCGCATTGCCATGGAGATCCTTTTTTATCGTACAGAAAACCCCATGGATACCACCCCCGTCGGCCATCGGGGTTGGTTACATCGGGATCGAACCGACTAAAACCGCACACCGTCTCTGTGTAGAGCCTGAGAGCAGCCCTCTAGAGGGCCACTCCCACCCCGGCTAGATTTGTCACAGGCGCAGCGTCTCCCGCGCCGAGTGGGTGCAATGAAGGGCCTTGGAGATTTTAAGTTTTTGGATAACATGTGTTAATTCAATTTATAAGTCGTTTCCCCTTACAACAAAAGGTGAAATGATGTACCTATAAGTAAATAATGCGAAGCAATTAATTTAACCCTGATATTGTCGGAAGCGTATGCGAATATCTCACATAGAAATAATATTTGCAACGGATTCTATCTCGATTTTCTTCGGTGTTATTTTATTATTTATGTATGACGTCCCGATGACTGTTGCATTTCAGCAGCGACGTGGTCACAGGGAGACGGTCTCCCTTTTGAATAAAATTAACCTTGTTCTTTCATTAGTCCACATTGAATCGCGATAGCGATTTTAAAAGTACTCTGTATATTCAAATTACAATTTTGAAAGGCATAATCATATTTCGTGTGTCAAAGGTATGAAGTAGATTTAAATATCGTATCATTTAATCGTATCTTAATGATATTATTTGAAAGGGGGAACGTTGACTCTTTGGTGCCTACCTCTTTGATTTTAATCGCCGGGGTAGATTATACTTTTAAATATTAAAGACTATAATGTAGAGACTAAAGTCTTGTGGCTCTGCCTACGTGTAAAACACTTTGGGGAGGACAATGTATCTGTGCTGGAAAAGGTAACAAGTAGTACCGAGTTACTTTTGCATTTATGATAAACCTTACCTTACCTTCTTACCTGTATTTCAAAACCTAGGATCCACTCTCTCTTTTTTTCTTCTTCCCCTAATTTATTTGACTGTTTTCGATTTATTAGAGTAACACACTTAGTCAGTAGGTATATCGGTTCACCGGTGAGGTTGACTTGGCCCTCTAAGATCTTGATGTAATTATTAAGCATTTATCTCTTTTTACTGAGAGCAAAATACCACCATGAACCAAGTAATGTTGACCTCTTAGAAGTACACTATAGTTAAGAGGAAGTGATACCTACAAACCAGATCGCTATTCAAATAAATCATTAAAAACCATAACAAACAGCCTACGTCATTCTATTGCCTTCAATATACTTCTTAATTTGCACAGAGATGATAATAGTTTTATTGTCATCCCGACTACTAATTAGGGTTATAATCTTTGTACTTAGTTTCGGTTTGTGTAAACATTTCAAATTCCTAATAGCCAGGATTACAAGACCTTCTGATATAGAGATAAGTTCGGACGTAGATTTCGTAAGAGTAAGTTATGTAAGAGTATGAGCAAGTACAGTCTTACTAAGACGTTTTTATAGCAATTCAAATGCGATATAGTTTAATGGAGAGAGATGGAGCTATGTACCGTATATAACTCCATCTTTTTTCCTCAGTTAAACTGCATCCCATTTGAAATTCTATGAGAACGTCATGGCAATTCAAATGCTATGCGAGCAGGCAAAGTGAGAGAAGTGAAAGACTGCATGAATCAATTTATATCACTTTGAGAAAAGTAGATAATATTAGCTACGGTAGAGGAGCAGGTGAAGATCGACTTTCAGCCATCTGATAACCAAATAATATGATATATTTATTATCAAATATTATTCGTCTATTAACATTTATATAAATAAAATAAATAAATAAAATTCCTTTACTTCGAACACAATGATTCATTTATCTTGTTAGTAACAATATACTTAGGGCTATGTTAGGTAGTAGGTAAACAGATTCATATTATGTTAGTTATTCATATGATTTTTAAAGACTCGACTATCAAAAAATATTCATGGCTATTTTAAATTACTTTTTTTTTTCATCTTTTTAGTGTAATGTATGTATAAGTTAAAAGTAATGTGGATAAGGTAATGTGTTAGTATGTAGTAGACATTTGTGTAGACATTGTTAAATTTTAACAAAGCTCGTAGCACTTTGGTTAGCGAAAGGACTTCTAAACATATCCAAACAACACGTGAGCTTAAGCTTAACCCATTAATCCTATTGTATTGTGATTTAAAAAACACATATCCCTTACTAAATCTAATAGAGATATTATAGAACAATATAGTTTAGTGCTTAAACATTTTAAACACAAAGAAAATCATCATTGCTCTACAAAAATCGATTCATATAACTTATTTCTTTCAAAAATATTCTTATCATTCGTAGAAGATCATTTTCATTATCATTGTCTGCTTTTGGCATTATCAAAATGGCTTTATTATAAGCAACGCCTTGAGACTAATATTGGATCTATTAATAAGGCGCCAGTCATTATGACGGAGTGTCGGCATTCTTTCTACAACAGTGGCACTTTAAATATCTTAATGCTATTATGCTCATTGTAAATAAACAGAGGATTACCAGTCGGCACATTTTTGTTCCATTGTTTCCGTCGGCTCGTTTGCTGCGAGAAACTGGATCAGTGACGCGAGCCACTACCTGTCTTTTTTTGATAGTTGTCCTTTTAAAATCAGCTGGTCAGAGTCTGCAAATGCATTATTATCAAATACAAAGGTAGTTTACAATATTTGAATGTGTAGATTATCTCTGTTTTGATTATTTCACTTTCATCCTACTAATATTAGAAAATTAAATGCGAAAGTTCGCGAAAATATTTAGATGTTTGTGGCTCAATCATGCTCTTACGGGTGAACGGATTTCGCTGAAATTTAAAATGGAGATAGATTATAGTCTGTAATAACATAGTTTATACTTTATATTTTTATTCCAAAAATATGCGGATGAAGCCGCGGACAACGGCTTAGTAAAATAATAAGGTAAACATTTAATATTTTCCGCCTCTTGAAAATAACAAATTCACACGTACATTTGTGTAGAGTATGTGCAATTGTCTGAAATCAACATTAAGTAACTAGTAGGTAGAGTCACGTAGTCGTATCCACCAGAAGGTCAATTCTCATAAAATATATTTTCAAATTTCAGCCTAAGTCTTCTCTCGATCTCATGGCTATTTTCCTGAGGTCAAAAGGGTATTATTTTGGTCACAACTATGGCCTCTGCGGCGTAGCATTCGATTGCTACGACAGGATACGTGGGTTTGATTCCCGCTCAGTGCAAATTTGTATGCATGAATATTCTATTTGCATTGGTCTGGGTGTTTCTGTGTATAATATACGAGTATGTATGCATTTACAAAAAAGGTATATAAGTAGGCCTAATCACATTTTAGAACCCACAACAGAAGTTACTTAAACTACGCTTACTTTGTGTCTAGAGAGCAATGTTTAAAATGTCTTAGAATGTTTATTTATTTTATTTTATTTTATAAGAGTAGGTACATTTGACATTTAGGAGATATACGAAAACATTGGATGCACCTGGGAACAATGCTAAGATGACGATGAATAGATTGTTTATTCATTAGTTAATTAAAATTAAAATTAAAAATAACTTTTATGTATGACCGTAATACCTTCTTGTTAGTGTTAGGGTTACAGCATATTAGAGACAAGATAGTCTACAGACGTGTCTCGATGTGACTTGTAGGTAGGCTTTGTTATATTCTAAGGCCTTGTTCGCGCAGACGCGGGGCGTCGAGCGGTGCGTTGGGGGTTTTTTGTGTTCACGTCGAGGTGACGCGACGCGTGTTGCGGGCCATGCTGCAGTCTCTGATCGATTTTACGAATCGAATTAAAATTATTGGTCTATAATAGTGTCGATTCTGGCGTGCAATTTCATTAAACTTAATTAAAATCTCCAAATTTAAATTTGGATTTTATGTCGATTTTCTTATTTCAGAATTTTTTTAAGCCATGGTGGCTTGCACTTAATTGTTTTTAACAATTTTGGTAACAAAACAACGTTTGAATTGGTTTTAAAGTCAACATAACATTCAGAGACTTTAGTTAAGTTTAGTGAAAATGTGTAGCAGAATCGACACCAATGTTCACTTTAGTGAAGTCAATGTTTGCAAAGTGTAATATTATCTAAAGACTGTCTCGTCTATAATGAGCGCTCAGCCTTAGTAGTATGACTCCTATAACAAGAAAGTAGGTTATTTTTTCAAAGAAGACGGCACGTTTGTATTTATTTGTGCAACACATTCACCGACTGCAATATAACCCTTATAGTTTTTATAGTTGGCTTATCTCCTAACACAATAGTAAACTAACCCTTTAGTATAATTTTACGACATGGGGCATTACGTCAACTGAGTACTGACCAGCATAATGTCACCTCTAGCATCGCTCAGGTTTCGTGACGTAATGTCTGCCAGTTTTTTTAACGAAATATTTTCTTTATTTATTTAGGGCACAATAAAAAAATGTTTTTTAGTCTTCCAAATTTAAGCGCCGCGCACTGAGTGTTAACTTTTACCGCATAAAACTTACAAAAAAAATACGTGCACTCGGGGATTGCCACGGTAAAGCTATTGCATAGCATTTTATGCAATATCACAGATTCCGTTCAATCATTCAAAAAGTCACTCAATTATGATTTTTACTATACTTGAAGTAAGGTTGAAACGTGTGCGACACAATGGGGGTGTTAGGTTTTTATTTTCGTTACGGAATTTCTTGATTCGGTCGCCGCGCTCAAAGCCCGCGATAAAAACTATACAATAGGTTAAAAGTTGTGGAGAAAATGCTGCCAAAATACAAATAATACTCAATAAGTATAAAGAACCCTTGACAGAGTGGTAATTGTAAAAGTAGTGCCTTACAAGGTTTAGCAATACTAGTTAGATCAGTCTGAAGATGGGTGTCCATTCTTAATACGATGAAACCCATCCGTGCCTTGGCAAGCACGTTTAGCCGAGGTCCCGGTTGCCATGCCAACATCTGTGACATTCTTTACGGGTAGTTGGAGCCCTAAAAAGTTTGACTAAAGAAGCTTGGAAATGAGCTGTTCACTCAACTTTGTTACTCGAACTAACACTGTATCTAGAGAATCTAGACTAAGGCAATTGCTGTAAATAGACCAAAAAAAAACAGCCCGCTGAGTTTCTTGCCGGAGTCTTCTCAGGTCTGGGCCGCGTTTCGAACCGGTGGTCCATTTGCTTCTAGTTTTAAATATTTAATTTTGACGTTTTGTAAGTTCCGCTTAAAATTGTCTATACAGAATAAATGATTTTTGACATTTTGAGTTTGACTTTGACAATCAAATCTAGCTACAAGATTTCGATATCGCCTCCATGGCATTGGTTGTGAAAGTCTATCGCTATCGCTTCAGTGTAAATATCGAAGTTCACTCATTTCGTAGTTAATCTGAAAGCCGACCCCAGCTGAGATCGGCAAAGATGGAGGATAATGATCCAGTGAGTTACATTGTACATCACAAAGCTGCAAAAGACTGCAAACCATCTTTCTTCTTGGATGGTTATATCAAGGTTATAGCTATAATAATACCTTTAGAATAACCATGGATTTATTTCCTTAACTTTAAGATTTGCCAATACTATTTCAAGAATTATGAGTACATATTTATCCAATCCCTTACTCCCTCCTTAAACATAGATAATCATCAAACATTACATATTTTAGTGGTTTCTTGGAATATTTTCAATGTAGCAATTAGTAGAACACGAAAATAATCTTTAGTAAGCGTGTCAAATAATAAATACATGTCAAACTATTCATTTCTATTACTAAAAACTCGTGGATATATTTTCGACTAGTGAGTATCAAATGATTATAATCGATTATATTGCAATTAAACTATGGCTCCTACGCGATACTCATGTAATTCTGTTGTTTTAGTGGTGAGTATTATCAGGACATCTTGGAGAAAGGGATAAAGGCACTGTTAGCTCATGTCCAATGTCCAATAGGCCAACCGTAGGCCAACCGTATGTTTATTTGCAAGCTTTAGTTACAGCATAAATCACAATTGATGTGAGAAATATCCTTCACCCACTTACAGTGAAGTACGAAATTGATGGTGAGGACTTTCGCACAGAAAATAGCAGTTATATTTGAGTAGCTTAGCACAACTGAACACTTCGTTATATCTAGTGAAATCACAGACCAACGTTACACTAGCGAAAATGTGCGAGATTCCAAATAAATATTGCATATTTTCACGATGATTTTGACATCTTACTACCACAGATGTAGCGTTACTTAACTACTACAAAGCTTTTACAATTGAACTGAAGATCAGCATCAGCAGATTAACCTTCAATGTCCTAACGGTGCATGTATTATGTCACCTACTGAAATATCCAGTTTTTTATTATTTTCAAAGTATCTACTCTCGGCTCTACTTGCGAAGGCCGTCAATTATTGAGGGCCACCATTATACCATTGTCGGTGTATGTAATGGGGGCCTCCTTCCTGAAACTTTGCCTTTAGGTTGCCATCAGGCGAGGTGAAGCCATATTGACGTGACCGATTATATAAAAAAAAAACTCTCCAGGATAAACGAGTACCCTTTTTATACCACTCGGGTGACTGAAAAGCACATGGCACACATGAGATTCTAATTTTGCTTCATATTAATATTTCACACATAGGTACTAACAAACTGGCAAATAACAGGGCAGGATGAATAAAAGCTTGGTAAAAGCCAGACTGTCTAACGAATATGATAGTACTCCTTAGTTGTACGTGCTATTTGTCATACACTACACTATTATTGTTCAGCTTATCGACAATGTTCCATCGCTATCGGTGCAGGCATAAGTTTAACATGATCGTAATCTAGTTCCTAATTGCCTTTCCTTTCCTCGAAATTTATTAATGGCGATAGTTGCAAAATAGGTTAGTAACAAATTGCACTTGAGTAGTTCCCGCGGACTCCGCAAGTGAAATTTTGATCCTGACCCCGTAATTCATTGGAACCTATACATCTATAGGTACTTCGTTGAACGCGCTAATCTCAGGACAAATTGAAAAGATCAGAGGAGGGATTTTATACTTATGTCAACAAATCGGACAAAATTTTAAAAATTATTTGCATCTCAATCTGAAATCGAGACCTATGTAACTTTCAAAATTTGATTACAGACAACGAACTAGTGAAAGTATTTTTTATACCGCTTGGATGGCAGACAAGCACACGGTACACCTGATGGATGGATGTTAAACAATCTTGTAATAAAATAGGAAATTAACTTTGTGACACCTCATCTATCTTATTTATATAAAAGAAAGTCGTATTAGTTACACTATTTATAACTAAAGAATGGCTTAACCGATTTGGCTGAAAATTAATGGGGAGGTAGCTTAGAACTAGGAGACGGACATAGAGTACTTATCCAGCCACAGAGACGAAGAGTATGCCACGGGCGAAGCCGCGGGGCACAACTAGTCAAATATATATTTCTCTAAATATCGTTTTCATCTATCAATCAAGGAGTGTTTTATCTAGCGATAGAGATATATAATGTTAATAATATATAGGTAGTATTAAGACAGCTGAACAGTAGTTATCGCGATTTCTCCTACTATAATATATGAGTAACAATATTGATTAGATTGATATGAACACCACAATGATGTAAGGGATATTTTTGTTAACCAGTCCCTCTCAACTTTTTAATTTTTGACTGTAATTTTTATGTTTGTTACCTCAGAACTTTCGACGGGGTGAACCGATTTTGATGATTCTTTTGTTTTGAAAGCTAGTAGGTTCTTCCCGTGTGGTCACATTTCAATTTGATTTCGTTAAGGTAGGTTTTTTTGCAAGACTTATGGTGCAATGTAATGTAAAATGTGCAAGCCGATTTCGGCTACAGTGTTTAGTTGGGTACGGTCCACGGTGTGTAGTATGGCATGGTACCCAGTGTGTATGACAGAATGGTACCTTGTGTAGGTTGTTGGGCTGACATGATCACAGATCCTCACACTTAAAGCCCAACTTTAAGCGCCTATGACGACGCGCGTATAACCCACCGCACATCACACGTCGTGTAAATTGTATGGATTCTTTTATACGATTTTGTGCAAATTATCTGAATGAGCCCAGTATTATTTGCACGAAAGAGTCCAATTTTATTTGCCCCGCAGACGTGTACCTATCTTCAATATGTAGCACAGGACTTAATTCCAGGCGTAAGAATTTGCTCTTTCAGTAAGTAACAGTTCCAAAGCGATGCGATAACATTATAAAAATATTATCACATGAGCTTTTAAGTGCGATATAACTCTAGTGCCGTACTTAACCCTGCAATAAAAAATAATAAATAAAAAATAAAAAATAAACAAAAAATCGTATTCGTATAACCAACACTACTCCGGAAGCAATCATCAAAACATACATATGGTGAGTGGTTACTGTAAGTAGTTACACAAGAAAGCATTTTTTTCCGACTTTCTAGCACGCCCTCTAGACCCAAAGTACCTAAGAGCATAGTTTAACTAACTTGGGTTTCTGGTTCTAGAATGCGTATAAACCTTTAATTTTTTTTAAATACAAAACACCGAGTCCAATGCAAGTAGACATTTTTATGCATACAAATATTCGCACTGAGCGGGAATCTAACCTGCGCCCCCTGTCGTAGTAGTCGAATGTGCTACCGCTACGCCACTGACAGAGACCATTTTTTTTCATGGGTTTTGTAGCTAGATTATGTTTTGCTGGATCCTCATACAATGGTATGAGGATCCAGCTGGTATTTGGTATAAAGCTGATATAATGATATCAGCTTTATACCAAATAATATTATGTAAAAGTACTCTTAAATAGCAAGCAACGACTGAAATTCAAATACTGGTACAATACGTTATAATATTTATTGCTATGTAATATGCTGATGTTAAACTAATCGATGGACTAAATGATAAATACTTGATTAATTGAAACTAATACTGTGAACAGTAGGTATTCATGACCCCATTTAATATTCAGATACCAGTTATCAATTCCAGCACTTACCTTTAAATCACAATTTCCACGAAAACTCGACATTTCTCATTTATGAAACATATCTAAAGGAAACGGGTATTGGACACCCGAGTTTAATACATTATCATATCGGCAAACATCAAACAGTGTGCAATAAAATACAATATTATACATTTTATATCGGCTACTGTAACATGTCGGTCTCTTACATCTGTCCTTATCATAGTCGGCGTTCTTTGAAGTACTAATCCACTATCGCGTCGCACTTTTAGCCACTATCTGTATATTGTTTTGTATATAATGAATGTACTGTAATAGTGTTTATACTATACTTAAATTCAGCAACCGAAAGGAAGTGGTTAGAAAAAATAACTTAGTGGATGTAAATATTTTGAATCTCAATGAATGGTTTGACTATTGTTATAAGTGGGGAGTCGGAGCCTTGTGTAATACGAATCTTGAATGTATTTAAAACGCCACTGCCGCTGAATGATTATAAATATTGAAATCTAACAGGCTTTGATGCAAATTTTTCTCACGGTGTTGGGGGGTTAGTATATGGCAGTTGTTCCATAGCTAGATCAAAGAAAGATAAGTCAAATAAAAGCGGACCCCAGGCTTCAGAATGCAAGCCTTGAATGCAACTGGGACTAAAGGTGTGACGTAAAACTGATGATGATATCTAAAAAGGATGGTTTAACATCCTCTGACCTGATTGCCATATTTTCAAACTACCTAATTCCAATGAAAAGCATCTTCACGTTACAGAAAATCGAGGGCTCGTGACAAAGTGGGTACTGGATAAGTTAACACAGTGCAACGTCATATAATTTTAGCCAAGTCAGTCCTAGAATGACCTATAGCCTCAGCGCTCGGAGAAGTCGGAGAGCACGTTAAATCTTGAGAGTTGTCATACGATAATTTGTGGTAGTGGTAGTTGAAGACCTAAAAGTTCAACAACTTTGTTTAATTACAGAACTTCGATATCAATGGGTTCTGGGATCAGGGGCCTTACTCCGAAAAACGAAAATATTCGAATCCGTTGACGTTTTGACCATTTAGCTACCCCGAAAGTGTTTCGTTTCGGATTTCGGATCCGTCTTCGATCGTTTGACATTGAGGTTGTCGATCGTTATCAGTAACTACACCTCCTACTCCCAAAATACATTTGACGTTTTCGCTGTCGTTGTTTGATAAATGATCCGTTTTCGTTCGATCCGAAACGTTCATGTTCGATTTTCAGAGTAAGGCCCCAGGATCGATGTGCAGCCATTTCGTTATTGAAGTTTAAACTAAGAGCTGATCCCAAACTGATTTAGGAATGCTTGGAGGATGAGGATTATACAAAAACTGAAGTAACATATCCTTACTCCTACTTTTACTATTTAATTTTTTTGTGCGAGTGTGAGTGAGTTAGGTTTAGAGGGAAAGTGCTATTCCATACCTACTCAGTCATAACCATTCAGTTATATTTTTTTATTAAATTAATAAGAACATTGATTTAAGAGATGAGAGTCACCACTGTAGCACTATCGACGTTTGTAGTGGTGACCCCGGTCCTGCGACTTTACCTTTAGCTTACCACCAGCCGAGGTGTAGTCATGTTGACGTGTCCTGTATAAAAAAAAACTTACACTTTTATGTAAAGCACACTAGTGGTCAGTATTGCTATATTTAAATTTAAGTTTATGTTATAATATCTATGTAGGTACCCGTTTTCCCATTATAAGCTGATATCAGGTCATTTGTGACATGTCTATTATGACAGCCTTTATCGAGACGTCTATCATCAATATCTAGATACAGTCAAAGTCATAAGCGAGTTTTATATAAAACATAATCATTTTATTCAAACAACCTTACACAAGTGTAGATTTAAAATATACTTAAATTGCTTATGGGATAATGGGGAAGCTTTTCGTACCAACATTTCGGGGGCACAACGAGACGGTTATAAGTTGAAAAGACTAAGTCACACGTTGGATGTCTTTGCCATCAGACCTATGGGGGAGTATCCATAGAGAAGACGGTTATACAAGTCGAACCAACTAAAGTCACATCTGTGCGATCAGACCTATCGGGGGAGTATCCATATAGAGCTGAATGCCCAACAGCTTCAGGTCTTTGACGATAAGAGTCCATAAGATACCAGCGCGCCATCTTATCTGGTCAGTTTTTACTAATATTGAATGTATAAATTCTAGTAACTAACCCACTACGTCGTTACTGTCCCCATAAGGAGCTATAGTATTATATTTTAATATTCTTTAGTTGATCAATTTGATATCGAATATGTAAGGCACATATAAGTGGGCTGGCAAGCCGGGGTCGAAAAGGGCAGGTCAAAAGCACTCGAAACCGGTGGGCTTGCATGAAAGGCTTAATGACAGTAGAGGAAGCGCGTGAAGTATGTCAGGACAGATGCAGATAGCGGTCTGTTGTGTCTGCCTACCCTAGAGGGAAAAAGGCGTGAGCATTATGTAAGAGTATGTTGTTCAATATCTTCGCAATTACGTTATCACTGCTTTGAGAACCAATAAACCCATTTTGCATGAATTCGCTATATCTCAGCACTTGAACCGTTTCCTTTTCATAGCGCGGGTAATGTGTCAGTGTTGTACTGTAATGGATCCTCTACTGTAATCAGCGTATTAAACCAGGAGTGCTTTGCAGCTTGTTATCGCTTAAGTAAAGGTGTATACATATTGAGCGTAAAATATTGCTTAGACTAATAGAGCTTATTATTCGTAATGAAATGAATGCAAACTGTATCGATAACCATTATAGGTATTCTTATATCAAACAGCTGAACATAAATCAATCGAATGAGAAGCGAACTCATGGCAGTGAAGCTTCTGTGTGAAATACTATTAGAATTTTTTATATAATATTATGAATTGCATATCTTAGTACCCTGAGCTAAGAATACAAAATTGCGATATTTTACAAGGTCTATCTCTTCTTTAGTCAGAGGCTTCGATTTTGCATAACTTTCGTTGATCCTATTATTAATTTTCTGACTTTAATGTAACGCGATTTAGGCCACCGTTTGCAGTGTCATCTCATGTATCAAATATATATCTACTCCTCATTTACTTTTCTCAATTTTTATAGAATGAGTCTAAAGGGGGCCAGAGTCAGTAGAGGACTATTATGGAAACATTGAGAGCTTAGCGTGACACTCCAGGAAGTCTCCTAATTTGAAATACTGGAAGGGCTTACTATGCGCGAGTGATACCACTGGTACAGCAGCAAGGCTCATTTAAAACTTGGCTCTCATCATGAAGTGAACTACTGTAAGTAATCATAAGCTCAGAACTCTACTCTCTTAAAAACTAAGAAGTGGGTAGTAATCACGCCTTAGGAAAATATGTAAAAAATGTTATAATAACGAAAGCACATATCAATGTGCATATTGCCTAACACTTTTGAAGTTCACCGCTCACTACCGAAGTGGACACTAGGGTACCTACCTAATGTGTCAATTATAATTTGCGTTATCAAGCCTAACGCATTTCACGATGATTTAACGATGGATTACCATGTTTCAGAGATTACGGCTAGTCAACTGCTGTTCAAAGAGAAACGTTTTATTTTATCAGCGATAGATAATAAAGTAGAGCGATGGTATGGCTTCTGCGGAGTTCGGTATTCTCTTAATGCTTGGTCTTTATCTTCATCATAATCATATTAGTCATAGAGATGTCCACGGCAGTACACAGATTTAAAATACCTACTACATATTTAAATTCATGCTGTTTTATTCATAAACTAGTCAGTTACATTATCACCCTCCGAGGCATTTCCTAACTTATATTAGTTGGGGTCAATTTTTCGGTCTAATTTCGACGTTATCTGTGAAGCGACTGCCATCTAACCTTTTTTTCGGGTGGAAATCCTCATGGATACCCACCTCGCGGCCAGCGGGGCAGGTTATGTCGGACTCTTACCGACTAAAACCGCACGCCGTCTAGGGTCTTCTGACGCCAGGGTGTAAGGAGGCCCATGAGCATTTCCCCTAGACAATACATTGATGACATAGAATTTCTGCAGTTAGACGAATTGTTGGATTTTTAGGCCTCCTATCACCCATAACGACTGCCATAATGGCAACCGGGACCGACAGTTTTACGTGTTTTCCGAGGCACGGAGGGGTATAAATGTGTTAACAATGGTCGCAATCCTAAGACAGACATGGTCAATATTGCTTATCTTTGCGATGTGCTAAACTACTCGGTTAGACACTACCTCTTAGCTACTCAGCCGTGAGCACGAGTCTCTCGTATTGCTCAACTCATTTTGACTTCGTATTTCTAAAATTCGCGTTTTTTCAGAATGAAGATATTCGAATATAAAAACAGCATTAATAATACCTACCTACAAGACGTAATACCTACCTAATACAACCTCTTCTGGCTACTTCATCGCCAAACATCGATATCCTCTATCTCATCACATTTAGATACAATGAATGGTCTAACAACTAATTTCGAATTTTATGAGGTCTTGGAAAGATATTTCTACATACATAATTATAATATTTTTGTCCATTGAATTTGAATGACCAGTGAAACTATCGTGTCACAAGGCTTACCTACATTTTGGGTTTGGAAATTTCATTCATAAAGACAAGTCAAAAGTAAATATTTGGTTACGGATGTCAAGTAAAAACATGCCATGATCCTTGTTTATTTGGACTCTATTTTTTAGTAGCTAAGGTTGACATTTATTTGAATGAAGTGTATCATAAATAGATCCAAAACACACAGAATGTAGCACGGACTGACGCCACTTAAGGCCACCCAAGTAGAAGTTTTTGCACGCATTGGATTAGCTTACAGTTTATTTTGAAGCGAGGATCTGTGAAAATAATCACACTTGACAACTACCAAACCTATACAAAGTTTGACGACTATCGTTGTAGAAATGTCCATTTTGCTTGTCCACTGCGTCTTCTAACAAGTTCCTGAGGTATTTGATATCTGTGATACTAGGTATAGACTGTGGTAGGTAGAGTTCACCTCACTGGCCTAAAAATAAGGACATTCAATTATTTATTTTTTTTAAATGTTAAAATAGGTACACTGCTTACTTGCACACTTCTATTACATTATCAAAATACCAGTAGGTACACCTAAGTTTCCTTTTTACGTAGAGCGTTCTTAGCACCTACTTAATAATAATATACCTATAATAAAAAATAACTTATTATATTATTACGTAATTTTATTTATTAAAATATTTGCTGCATTATTTTTAAAATAAAATTCCATGCTGTTTGTCTCCAAATAAAATACAAATAATGTGTAAATACCCGTAAATATGTCAAGTACCCACAAAGTACACATACAATTTCACACAAATTTCACACAATACACGATTCCGCACTAATACACTAAGAAGTGTAACGACACCACTATCAATACATTTGCCACTTCAAAAACGCAATCTAACACTAACGCTCATATAATGTGACGCAATTTCACGCCGTTTTGATTCCAATTGTCATAAAGCGCTACCCAGTTACATGGACCACACAACGTATGACTTATTTTTTTTATGTACTAGCAACCTTTATTGTAAAACCGACCTTATATTTTCGGTAGTAAATTTTTATTTGCAGTGTGTAAATTCCGGCATTGCACATTTTTGATGACAGGAATTATCGATTTTATTTTGCGATCGATAGTCAATGAAGCGATTTTTTTGTAGGAATATTCACAATTTGGTTTCCATTTAGATTTACATTTTGATAGGTAGCGAAACTTATTGTTAAATTTTGTGCATTAAATATTATACAATTTTATGTTCGCAGTTTGTGGGTACTTCGGTACGCTACATAATATATTGTAAAAATATATAGCATAAAGTTTATCTTATTCAGAAAATTTTCAATTTTCATCAAAATGATGATACAAGTCCATCATCTGAATGAAAATAGAAATATTTTTGTCTTAAAAATGATGTTAACATGCTGTTAAAAGTCTTATTATCACTGAAATATGAAATCAATTATTTCTGAAATATGTTTTGTTTTACATAAAATATTCCGTTTATTACAAATAGGTTATAAGTCTCTAGTATCACCATAAATTACCTTATTAAGTTTAGCACTTTAATGCTGAAATTAATAATAAAATTGTTTATTATAGAAATAAATCCGGAGCATATTGCTAAAAGCACGATGTCAGACCAATTTTGTGATCCATTCAAACTACAATGCATTGAAAGTGACAATTGCTTTCGGTACGTGTCAAATGAATGTCCTGCAGTCAACAATTACCAACCAAACTCAATATCAATTCCAATAGATCAAGTCATTTTGAACCTTATATTGGTAACATAAGATTTGATGCATCAAATTTGGGGAGTATTGATATGTTTGTGTGTATCAAAGTAACAATGTTTGTGTATTGAGGACCCCCTGTTTGAACAACAAATTAGTTCCATTATACGCCTATGAGCAGGGAAGTAATGATCTTCGGGGAGGACCAGGGTGTAATGTAAACGAACACAGATTGTATCTCACTATGCTTCCTTTCAAATAGTTAAGGTTTTTTTGCAGCAAAAATTTTACGTACATTTTAGTTAATCCCTAATTTAAAAGTAGAACGTAATTTAGATAAGATTGTTTTTTAAATCCATGTTTACGTAGGATTAGAGACCGCCAGAGAGAATATATCCCAAGCAATAAACTCTAAGATCCTGGTCATTAAGAAATTTTGCATAACATTGGGGATGCTGGCGCATGCATCGAGAAAAAAAAAAGACAAAGCGTGCACATCGGCATCTTTTAACTTTTGTGAAGTAAGAAAGAAGAACAAAGGATGGATCATAAAGTGCATTTTTGTCCTGCCATAAAGCAATTGGACCACTGTTCGATGGTATTGTAAACTTCCGAATTGTAAAGTTGTTGCTAACAGCCATTAGCGGCAACGTACCAAAGGCAAATTTCAGAAAACATCTATCTTTGCAGAAGTAAAAAGGTTAAAAATTGCATAAAAACTTTTTTATTATGGGGATGCGAACTTCACCAGGAGGCTAGGTGAAATTTCTATTGCGCAAAATGTGTGCAAGGAGAAATTTTCGTAAAAAATATACAGAAATGGCGGCAATAAAGTAACCGTTATAGTTAAAAGAAATTATATGTAAGAGAAATGCATAACAGTTTTTTACTAAACAAATTTAGGGCAAACAATAAGTGCAAAATATAAATAAATAAATATGCATAATTGTAAAAATTATGCACTTACATACTGTTACTGAAGTAGAAAACAAATTTGGGGAGTATTGATATGTTTGTGTGTATCAAAGTAACAATGTTTGTGTATTGAGGACCCCCTGTTTGAACAACAAATTAGTTCCATTATACGCCTATGAGCAGGGAAGTAATGATCTTCGGGGAGGACCAGGGTGTAATGTAAACGAACACAGATTGTATCTCACTATGCTTCCTTTCAAATAGTTAAGGTTTTTTTGCAGCAAAAATTTTACGTACATTTTAGTTAATCCCTAATTTAAAAGTAGAACGTAATTTAGATAAGATTGTTTTTTAAATCCATGTTTACGTAGGATTAGAGACCGCCAGAGAGAATATATCCCAAGCAATAAACTCTAAGATCCTGGTCATTAAGAAATTTTGCATAACATTGGGGATGCTGGCGCATGCATCGAGAAAAAAAAAAGACAAAGCGTGCACATCGGCATCTTTTAACTTTTGTGAAGTAAGAAAGAAGAACAAAGGATGGATCATAAAGTGCATTTTTGTCCTGCCATAAAGCAATTGGACCACTGTTCGATGGTATTGTAAACTTCCGAATTGTAAAGTTGTTGCTAACAGCCATTAGCGGCAACGTACCAAAGGCAAATTTCAGAAAACATCTATCTTTGCAGAAGTAAAAAGGTTAAAAATTGCATAAAAACTTTTTTATTATGGGGATGCGAACTTCACCAGGAGGCTAGGTGAAATTTCTATTGCGCAAAATGTGTGCAAGGAGAAATTTTCGTAAAAAATATACAGAAATGGCGGCAATAAAGTAACCGTTATAGTTAAAAGAAATTATATGTAAGAGAAATGCATAACAGTTTTTTACTAAACAAATTTAGGGCAAACAATAAGTGCAAAATATAAATAAATAAATATGCATAATTGTAAAAATTATGCACTTACATACTGTTACTGAAGTAGAAAACAAGGGGCTTGCCAAAATTCATAGGGTCCAAACTTATTATTAAGAGTTCTATGGTCCAAACTAACTTAATCTGTCAGTCGTTACACTTTTAACGCAGGCTTTCCTCGGGTTAGGGGGTTTGACAGCAAAGTCATGATAAGCCGAATAAAAAAATAATAAAGAGAGTGGACCCCAACCTCCAAAATGCTAACTTTGGAAGTTTGGATGCAACGGGAAGTAACGATGTGATAATGGTGATTACTAGTAATATGTAACACTGAAAGATTTATGAAAAACTAACTGAATTTCTGGAATAAAAAGTAGCCTATGTGTTATTCTAAACTGCTTGTATTCTATCCTTGCACTATTTTTCTGTTGTTCAGCTATTTGAGCGTTATGTTTTTAATATACTATCAACATTTATACGATTAGTTGCATGGGCTAGTAGTAATAGTACCTACAACTAGACTCCTAGTTCAATGCAAGTTTGATATTATGGAAGTAAACTCGATGAAATAGAAAAGAAAATTTATTCTGGCATTAAAGGAGAAAGCATTTCCCCTAGAAACACAGGGTTATTTTGGATCCTTGATGTCCATGTGTTAAACACTGCCTTAAAGTACTAAAGAAACAGATAATATAATCTTTAAAATAAGTTTCAATATTAACTCGGACGCATGTCTTATAAAGTTGTACGAGTATGATGTATACTGTTCATGTACTGAAATGAATATAATAAACTACTAGCTGTTGCCCGCGGCTCCGCCCGCGTGGATGTCGAAATCCGTTTCAAAAACTATCCTATCTCTCAAGTTGGATCGAACTGCACATGGTGTGCGAATTTTATTATAATCGGTTAAGTGGTTTAGGAGTCCATTGAGGACAAACATTGTGACACGAGATTTATATATATTAAGATAATATCACCATTAATTCTATCTTCGGTTAAAAATCAAATTTAAAAATATCCAAAAACTCTGAAAACTTAAGACTGAACCCAAAACTCACTGTAATATGTGTCTGCAACTGGATGCAATAAAAATGTTACTTGTATAAAACTGTAACAGCATTTCTTTCACCTCCCTATTCTTTGCAACAGTTATTTGTTTATGATACTAATATTTTATTGCCTAACTGTTTGAATAGTTTTATAACCGGCTACTTTCTTTCCGTTAGCCCAATTACAGTTTGTTTGAAGTCGCCGCTATGTTACTGTTCAACTTATTTACTCAACAAAGTCAACCCACTCAATAAACTGTTGAGTAAGTGTTGAGAAATGTTACTTTGCTTAAATAAAAACTTCTATTATTTAATGTTATAGTAGCTACTAAATTTAATATAGATTACTAGCATTAGCACTCAGTTTCACTCGTGTAAGTCCTGATCCCTTAGAAATTTCAAAATATTAAGTGGTGTTCATACAAATGGTGAAAGAATTTTTGAAATCTGTTTAGTAGCTTCAGAGTTTATCGATTATGAACAAAAGTATCTTTCCCTTTTTATAATATTAGTAGGTATAGTTATTCCACTATCCTGGCCTTTTTACAACTCTGTTTGTTGAAGACAGCTTTCAGATTAACTACCAAACAGGTGAATTTCGACATTTTCTGTGAAGCGACTGCCACGTGCCTACGAGTTGGTAATGCATTTCAATACAATATATTTTGATGTTAAAAATGACTAGGTTAGGGTGTTAAGTTTTGGATTAAATAATTAAATATTATTTAATCATTCATCAAACCTACTAAAATATAGAATGCGGTTATATCTGAAGTTGTTATTTATAGTTAATTTACTAAATTTCACTGGTAGAACATTACCCCAGTAAAAACTGAAGGAATTAAGCTGATTTTTTGGTTGTAGATACTTATAAAAAAAATAGAGGTATCTGACTGTTATGTATCTATCTATCTCATTAAATAAAGAAAACGTTATTTAAGAAAAACTTAACAATACATTTTAATTTTTACCCGGACTATGACTATATACTGAAAAGCAACTGAAACGTCGGGATCACTGTAAAATAAAATAATAGAATCAGTTTAAAATAGTTCTCTTTCCATTGTGTTTATAAAAATAATTTACGAGAACATCAGTCTCAAAATGGATAATAACATATTTTTACTCAATTAATAGGTATATATTCCAACAGTTACAAGCAAATTATTGCTCAGATATTACATTATCTACCCATTCAGTCGCTCAAAGAGCATACCTTGTAGGACAAAGCTTATTGCATCTGTCATATTACATAGAACATTTGAATAAATTAAGCATCATTATTTGCGAGAACTCGGCTGACTATACTAACGATGCATTCCGGCTTCACCCTTTTTTTCAATAGGATTATAAAATTTTAAAGTACTGTGGTAAAGTAAAGTATCTGTACATTGTAGATATTTTGAAAATAATATTGGGTTATGTTATAAGAGCAATAAAATTTCTGAACACAAAAATATTTTTAGTTCAATAGTTTTTGCGTCCTACGCAAAAACTATTGAACGGATTCTGATGTTTTTTTGTTTAATAGGTCAGACCTAATATCTTACACATGTTTCATCACAATCGGTTAAGAAAAACTGAAGATACCTTATAGACCGGTGTGCCCGCATGGGTGTCGAAAATCGACGTATGGCTCGAGCGGAGCCGCGGGTGTCGGCTAGTTTTCCATAAATAAAACGCATATTATATATATTTATGTATTATCTAGGTACCTTTAAAGCGTAAATGATAGTGAAAACCGCATTCAAACCTGACCCGTTATTCTGATTAACCAACAGTAGGTAGGTACTTACCGTAACTACCCTCCTTCCTATTAACCGACATATTTAAATTGTTTAATTTTACACTGTTTCTTTCTTGTTGTTCACAAATTTAAATCCATGATTAAAATTCAATGTTACAACCTAAACAGATTTTTTTTTGTTGGTCATGTCAATATGACCTCACCTCGCCTGATGGTAAGCTAAAGGTGAAATCTATGGAATGGGAGTCACCATTAAAAACAAAATGCCCTTGTTACGTTAGTTAAAATATCGCAGCGTGAAGTGTAGGTACATAGGGACAAAATAATTATTTATACTTGGTAAAGAATTTGGAAAAAAATATTTGAACTGTATATTACCAAGAAATGCTATTGTAACGTAATGTGCAACTAATGTTTCTTTATACCTATGTCTTTTGCAAAATAATTAACAATATTACCACTAATAATATTGAACAAAACGTATTTTTTTAAATGCGAATATAAAACATCATAATGTCCAAATACCCCGTTACAATCCTTTTGCTAAATTACCCCGTTGCCAAAAACCATAATAAAAACATTAAAAAATAAAAATTAACACTTTTTACTTTTAAAACACAATTTCTTTTACAACTAAAGGGTTCGCTGAAACTTAGCAATGCCAAAGACATGCAATAAACTGAAAAATCGCGTCACCCCTTCGCAATTTCGCGGAAATAAATATCTCCAATGTTACAAGCTAATTAGTAAATGCTATAATAATCCTAAGATCTGCTGCACAGAGTTTATTTTTCTCTGAAGGGTTGTTTCTTAGCTAACAGCTTGAAATTTGTTTTACCCTTTTCGTTACCGTAACTAAGACCGTTGTTGTTCCGGCAGTTATTGAATAACAGTTAAAAGGAACCGCTACGCGTCAAAAGAAGAGTTGCATTTATTTGGGACAACAAGACAATTGTATTCTTTGTCTGTTGTTCTCAGCGCAAAACAGTATAAACCATAAATTCCGTTTTATGAGTATGAAAGAGTTGTATTTAACAAATAAGAAGTAATTAGGATGTAAAAGTGAAACTCCCTGCGCATTTGGTTGCATTCGCAACGCCCATTTGGAAAGGGTTTATTAAAGGGTTCCTTACTTTCACTTTGATAATTTAAACTCGGTTTACTAGAAATTGTTCTAACTAAAATAGGGCACAGTTAATTTAACGTTGAAAATGATTGAATACAAAACAAAGAATAATAAAACTTTCTTTGTTCCTTCCATCTTATGAATGGAAAAGTTAATAATAAAATATTAATGTACTCGAATCGTAGCTACCCAGCATGATATATAGATTTATGAAATCTTGTAACGCAAATCATTACAAGATTTCATAAATCTTTGAAGTAAGAGAATATAAAGGAGCATTAGGAATGATTGGAGTCCAGTGAAAATAAAACTGTCTTATTCCAGACCCTAATCTAACTTCATCGAGATCTGTTCAGCCGTTTTTGTGTGAAAGAGTAACATACATCTATATTTATAATATTAGTAGGATAAACATGTAGGTATAAATGTTATATTTTTTGCTTGTTCAATTTAAGTCCATCAAAGTAAAATAAAAGTGTGTACCTTTCATATACAAAATAGTAAAATATTTGTAAGTAAATAGTAGTATAATATAATTCTACCGTATTTCGAACATTTGTCATAAATACTTACTACCTCTGACTTTTAAAAGCGAAACTGTTTATTAGGCTTCGAACAAAAACATAATTCATCCCATTATTTAATAAACAAAGAGCAAATATTTCGTTGAAAGTAAAAACAGTTATTGACTACTAAGGCAGTCTGCTCTTATAAAATGCTCCACTTTTAAAATATTTATTGGTTTCCATAAACTTTTGTATATAAAAAAAAGTTCCTAACTGTCGACAAGCGTGTGCTGGGAGCAGTTGTATAACGGATCCTTGGACTGGAGATGACAAGTTGCTTATAATAGATTTGTTCTTAGAAATGGAAACCGAAATTTTGACAAACTGCGGTGTCAAATGCAGCGTAGCAAAGCTTGACAATAGTGCGTGAAACGTAAGCGTGCCTTCGTGTTTTGACCATTTCAATAAGTATAGAAAAGAATAAGTTACCAAAGTAATTATTGGTCGAATAGTGTTTAACTGTAGCTTAGCGGGGCATCAGACTGTGACAATGTGAGGGTAGATAGGCGTGAAGATGAGTACAGTTCGGATTGTTCTGTTTATTTCTTAGATACATTAGTGGAAGGACACAACCTTACAATAGATGTCTTCGCCATATATTCACTTTCAAGCGTTAAGTAATTTGAAATTGTGTGTGCCCACAAAAGATGAATATTCAGGTCGATATGATTAAATGAAACAATGATTGTTTGGTTGAATCTAAAATACACAATTAAACTTTATTATATCATTTATAAATATGAAAGTTTGTGAAGGTATTTGGATGTTTGTTTTGTTACTCATTCACGTTCAAACCCTCAACCAGACTAGAGCTAGCTATCTCAATGAGAGCTAGCAGAAATTTGGCACTGGACTAGAGTATACTCTGAAATAACTTACCTATTGGTCTTTATCGCTGAAATAGGTTCTTAAGGGTTGCGGGATCAAATTGCCATGTGGATGAAGTCGCGGACAATGGTAAGTATAATTTATAGGTAATGGATGATACGGATGAAACCCTTATCAATTAGAGTCTCAGATGACTGTAAGGTAAGGTCACTCGTGTTGCAAAAAATATTACTGTAGGTACAGTAAACTTAATAAAGTACACCAGTTCCAAAAATAAACAGAATAGATACTGTTTTCAGTACTCTACTGTACTAACCCCAAATATTTGAAAAAAAACGCACAGGTTATGATTATTAAGGGTGATAGTACTGAGAGCCGCAATTTTTTCGTTATTTTACATTTATATTTTATTTTCACAGGATTGCCAAAGTGCAAGTGCCACTTCTGTAACTCCTAGTGGCCGCAGCTGTATACCATTAAGCAGCCAGTATTTGCTAAGTTAATCGTTAAAAAATATTATGTTTTTGTAATTAACATTCTTGCCTAATCGATGTTAAGGACCATGTCATTTCTAATTTGCCATGTGTTAGCACTTCAGAACACGAGTAATGCAGTAGCTTACAAAATTTATGTTAAAAATTATCTCATAATAATGAAAAAAAGGAATTCACAAGAACACACGCAAATTAGTGAAAAAAATTCAACCATATGTGACACATTGAAACATGAGCTCCGACTTCTGTGTCGAGTTTGTCATTTGGTAGTTTTGATTTCATGGAGAAATTCACCGAAACACCCATTTCTGACGGGTTGATCCCCTATTTAAATAGATCGTGAAATTGGTGTAGCCCAAAAACGGCAAATTTAGACTTATGTGATTTTCGGCAGGTTCCTTTATTTTTTTTAAATATTAAACCATTCGATATATAGGTATTTAAAAAAACATACCTACTTACCTACATATAATTTACTTAATATAATTTTATTGTGGACCGCAAAACACTTCGATTAGTGTGTATGTATGTGAGTACCAGTACCACCATTATGCGAGTATTATCTACTTATTCATTTTACTTTTAATTTCTTTAACTATAAATATATAAATAATGATACTTATATAACAAATTTAATATGAAATTTGTAATATCATTATCAGTATCATTATTTTACCATTACCATTATAGATATATTTTATAGTACCTACCATTATTTTTGTACATAATCAATTGGTACTCACTTAATCCAAGTGAGTAAAAATTCATTAAGTACAAAAATAATGATGTAATTGCAATAAGGAAAAACAATTAAAAAATATTGATTATTCATTGACCTCTCTTCTAATATTGAAATGTGTCATTCATTTATTACTAACATAATGTGTGCCTGAACATGAATGTGTCGCTTCTGAGAAGTGCTGTTCATTAGTGATTAGCCTGATTACACGTTGTGGGTGCAGTACTGGATATTTGAATCGATATGGCGTTTGAATGGTCGTGTCTGGTCTTTTAGAAATAAATTATTTATTGGAATGTGATATTCCATTATTTATTAGGTGACTAACTGTTGCTTGCGGCTTTGCCTGTATACAATTTTGATCCTTATAAGTAGGATTCGAACTCATAACCTCCGAGCCCCAATCTTGGTTGCATTCAAACCCTTAGAGCTTTTAGTCCGCTCTCCTACTTTCCCTTTCATGAAATAGTTTGATTGACTTTTATGAGAGCGATTGATTTTCCTCTTCCGAGATGAAAACCTGTGCAAGAGCCTCGTCTATCAATCAGTGGCTTACAGATGAGGTGTATTTGATGCTTAATACAAAAAAAACTAGATATTCAAACGATTTTTAAATAATTATTCATATCGTTATCTTTCAGATCACCAGTGGGGTGTTGCAATGAATCAGTTCGCAGCTCTGCAGCCCACTGTAACTCAATCGGTGGGTGGATGGCCTAGCATCTGGCTCCCTTATCAGCAACTCCCGCCCAGTTGACTGTTAGAATCGTTGATTACAATCACATGTAAAAATAAAATCTCCGTTGTACGCAGAAATTATTTTTTGATAAGTGATTCATGTTTGTGATTGCGTTTTATACTTTAGAATCTTCGTAGTCCAATCGCAGTAGTGAATTGGAATATGATTATAGTTGTGCTAGTTTTTAATCAGTTATTATAAGTTATAGGTTTTTTTATTCAAGATAGGCTTTTTTAGATTTAGATTTTAGAATTGCAGTCATTTTGATCTCAAATTCATTAATACTTGAAGATTACAATGTGACCTATAAAATAATAAATTAATTGTAATTTTGGTCCACCAACATTAGAAAAAAACCGAAATAATTATTTTTCGTGCATGCAGTTAATGACACCTGCATCGATCAAGTAGGTAGTTCAGAATTAAGATTAGTATTCACAAAAATGATATGTAATTTAATCAGGTATAGGCCTTAAAAGTACTAAGATTATTTATTTTTAGATTATAAAAATAAGTTTTTGTACAAAGTAATTTATTTCTTGACAATAATAATTTTAATTAGGTACTTAATAAGCTATATTCAACTATTTGTAAACTTTGATTTAAGTAAATAAAATATAAAGAACAATTTGCATTCCGATTTTTAAGTTCGAGTTACGTTTGATTTACTGTAGGTATATACCTATGTATGAAATGAGGTATAAAGATGAAAACATGTAAGTGTTGAAAACAACGAAACAATCAACTTTAACTTTTACTGCTGACTGTAGATAGGTACTAAAATTATTTTTCTCAACATACAGCTTCCTCAGTTATCACTTGATCGCTCCCAACCCTTACTTTAACAACAACCACTTGAGTAGCAATAATGATCACTACTTGAAACGTACATATGTTAACGTCTGCCCAACGCCTTATCACATCACTTATGATGCAGATAAATTCTTCTCGCTCTCGTGTTAAGAACGAACCCTGTTTGCAACTTTAAGCTGTTACAGCGCTGAAGAAATTTGAATTAAGCGATTGTACATTTTTACTACAACAAAACTGTTTTTCTTAGTCTACAATTTTTTTTTATTTTTGTACTTTTAGCATCTCTATCAGTACTTTTACATTTATTAAATTGATTTGCTGACTGTTTATATCGACGAGGTGAATACATTTCTTTTTTTATTTAAGATGATAAATTCATATTTATATTTAATTCAAATAGTGGTATTTTGAAATGTTCAACTAGCTATGTAATCGCTTATAACATATTTTTCTTCGCTTTCAGCGCTTTCAACCCTTCACGAACTATGTTTTTGCTAACGTATCTAACTTTACACCCTCTTTAAAGTCCCACAGTTTTAAGATAAAGACAGAAAACGTTTCAAAGTAATCACTTTTTTGTGGCCTGAAGTATTTTTAACACTCAGCGGTAAGAGTGTGAACTATTTTCGTGAAACTCCGATAATAATTGCTAAGTTTGGATAAGGCTAATTATGTGTCATGTGGCTTGAGAAAGAACGTTTGCTAAAATTATTTGTGCAGATTGTAAGTTCTCAGTAAGACACTTAAAATTCTTCACTTATTTTTTACGCTGTTAAAGATAATAGAGTGATTTTACATGAGTGGTTTTACATTGCAAGCTGAAAAGAGTCCTTATGGGTAAAAAATGCGTCAAGTAAAATTAATGCGAAGTATGGCACAAGGTGGTGACGAATTTCACATTATGAAACCATGTCTTTTCAAAAATATTAGGTAGGTACACCGTTATACACTTTGTAGATAGAAATTTAAGTAAATTTGATAATAAAGGAAGCTAGCGAGCCTAATAAGTGCTCCGTACAACATGACGCTACCATCAACTACGTGTATCAGTCATATTGAGGGAGCCTTAACTCTGTACTCATGTATCAAATTTTTAGATAGATATTTGCAAAAAAAATGAATTCATAAAAGGGAAAGGAAAGGGTTTCCTTTTATGAATTACTCTACCTTCTAAACCTTTCCCTTTTACACATACCTAAATTTCCCATACTTATATTAAAGTGCCCGGTTGAAATCCATTACATGATACTAAAAATATGGCGGGTAAAATTTAAGTGTATGTGACGATACATGCTTACATTTTAAACGCTTGCCTTTGCCTACCTTTTGCCTACCTATCTCTTCGGGAATAGGTTCCTATAAGGCGCGAGTCAATCCGCTCTAATACATAATCACAGAAAAATAAATAGATACGAATCTTTTAAAATCTTTACATCCCTAGGAGCATTTTTTCAATCACTTCGTTCTGTGCTACAGATTTATAGTACTAAATAATAAATCTACTATCTGTGCCCCACAAGGGCACTTCTCAGATTGTCATCTGTTACTTAGGCAGAACACATTAACGCGGTACAATAAAACACCTACGCAAAGGGTTTTATTACGGAAACAAGCGTTCCGCGAATTGTTACAGTAATAAATTTCAGTTTTTACAGTCATAAAATGTCAATCATGTGTACACCCTGCATTACTTTGACACTCATACTATTTGCAGATGTGAAACTGAACTATAGTCCTTATTTTAATGCCATAAAGCTTAAAATATTATTGTAATGGAAGTAACAAAGTGTGGATTCTATTTATCACAATTTTCAAAAACGTTTTGCTTACTAAATTTACTTTGAACTCTTGTTTCTCATTAATAAGATTCAAAATTGATTGCACAATTACGAGAACGGGCGTATTTTCAATTTCTAAGGGTTGTGACAAAACGTGTTTAAGCAAATCCCGCTATAAAGTTTTTCGTTATATAAAAACGTTGGGAACAAAATTGTAATAAAATCCTAGGCACTCAAATCGATTATGTTTACGTTAAATACTGAAAGGGTGCGATTGTAAAAACGGTAGGACAAATTTTCGAGTTGTAAATCTAAGTTTTTAACATTTAATTTTGTAATGTTAGTAGGAACACCTTTTAAAATAACTCAGCATGCTTTTTGCATCTGGTACATCTCTTGTAGGAATTAATCATCTGAATTTTAAACCGTTTACATAATTTTTTCAAATTTTAAAGTTCAACTAGGTATTAACATGGGTTTAATTCTAGAATAACGATCACAAAACTGCATTTTACTACGATTGTTCGGGATTCCAAATACAATCCCGATATCTGTACGCTCATATATTTACACCTTTTTAAACGAAAACGACTATCCCCTGCGTGTGACTGCACTCAAAATGACGACGAAATACATTCGACAAAAACACAAAAGTACCTACATAAACAATAATATATTATAATATGAATTATCTCGATATGTACCTAGTATGTATTTAATGTAAAAAACGCAGTCTAAAATACACTCGAGAGCAATGAATCCGGGTCACTTAAAGAATGTTAAAAATCTCGGAAACTAAAAATGATAGGTTAATGCAATAAATTGTATTTAATAGACAATGTAATACTCCTTAAATGAAAGTAAAAAAAATATGAGTCACCATACATTTTATTAACACAAAATTACATAAAGAAAAAAACTGCTGATCTCTCCTTAAAACAAAAATAGGAAACATGAAATTTTTGAACTTTATTACGATTTTCTTGAATTTTAATACTTCGTATTGCCTCCTCGTGCTTCCATTACTGCGTTTACGTGGTTTGGCATGCTGTACACCAAGTTCCTTATACGATTTTGGGGAATATTCTCCCATTCCTCTGTGAGAGCAATTTTGAGCTCACGAAGCGTGATTGGGGGAGGGTTTCGTTGTTTTACGCATCTGCCTAGCTCGTCCCAAGCATGCTCGATCGGGTTGATATCCGGGCTGCGCGCTGGCCACTCCATACGAGTAATGTTCATCTCTTGAAGGTAGTCATTCACAATCCTACCTGTATGAGGTCGGGCATTGTCATGCATAAATATAGCATCCTCACCTAAATTGACCATAAATGGACCAACGTGATCATTGAGGATTTCTTCCACATATCTTACGCTAGTTAAAGAGCCGTTTTCTATGATCACCAGCTCTGTGCGACTTTCAGAAGAAATCCCGGCCCACACAAGTACAGACCCACCACCGTAGGCTACTTTTTCTTCGATGCATGCTTGCTTGAATCTTTCCCCTGGTCTTCGATACACTCTGTGTCTTCCATCGTGCTTGTAGAGCATAAATTTTGATTCGTCGGAGAACATAACTTTTGACCAATCTTCAATACTCCAATTTACGTGGCTCTGGGCATATCTTAGTCTCGAAATACGATGCCCACGCTCCAGTTTAGGGCCGTTTGCAGGTCTAAGGGGTTTTAAGTTAGATTCAGCAAGCCGACGTCTTACTGTCCATGCACTTGGGTTACTTCCTCCGAGGCGTCGAAACTGATTGGTGAGTTCAGTTCCTGTGAGAAAGCGATTTCGAAGCATGGTGTTCACCAAGTATCGGTCTTCTCGTGCTGTGGTACACCTGGTTCTGCCCGTTCCTGGTCTGCGTAGGTTAGAACCAGTTTCTTCGTAACGTCGGAGAACTCTTTGTACTGTTGACAGCGACACACCGACAGTCCTGGCTGTATCGCGCTGACTCCGGCCGGTTTCCAGCATTGTAAGTATTCTGGTGCATTCTTCAGGCGTAAGCGACATAATTTCAGCTTGAATAATGAATATAGAGCACTATCAACATGGTTTATGTACCCACATAAATGACAGATTACAAACAAAAGCAAAACCAAATGCTGTAATTTCGTAGTTCCATCTTCGAAAGTGGCCCTTTTTCAAATTTGATTTTTTTATGATATAACTTTACAATAACTAAGAAGTTTTAATACCTTCATTTAAGGAGTATTACATTGTCTATTAAATACAATTTATTGCATTAACCTAGCATTTTTAGTTTCCGAGATTTTTAGGATTCTTTAAGTGACCCGGATTCATTGCTCTCGAGTGTATATATGAGACATAAGAATGAAAATCTTCGAAAAAGTCATAATTATATTATGTAGATGTTAAACCATGTTACAACATGGTTTAACATCTACATCTTTGGAATAACCTTAAAGAGAATGTACCTATTCTCTTTTAGGTTATTCCAATAATGAAACAATACATAACTGCAAATTTAAGTTCACTCGTTTCACAAAACGTTATACCTACATACCAGTGTATTGTATAGTTTGATTTAGGTTTTAGGAGTAAAATTTCTTAGCATAAGAACTACTTAACAATTACTAGAAATAATAATAGTATTCAGCTCGACTTGCCACCTTCTTTCCAATAACCAATACTACAGAATACATCAGTTTAGTCACAGATTCGGTACTTACTATTAAATATCTTGATAACTTATATCAGTCAGACATACATCCACATTTATAGCGATCCCTGACAGTAATAACTGTAGGTAAATTTATATTCACCTAAAACTGATCAGTAAGATGTCGATTTCAATAACCTTAGTATATACCTTGTATATAGGTATACCTACTTGCGCAAATGTTTTAACTACGTGATTCGCCATACTTCACAATCTTACCTGTCTACAATAAAAACTTCAACAATCCATCGTTAAGTCTCATCAACGATCTCAAAGACTCGGAGTAGAATCAAACAGAATTCTTGGTACTACCAAAAAATCTTGTAAACGTCAATAATTTTTAATGGTTCCTCTACATTAAACAATGGATGGACACGGACGAAGTATTGTTTACTTTTGTGTACTATTATACGTATTGTATCCTTAATGTGGATGTTAATGGTGTGTCCGTCTGTGTATCACAAACACTGATTTCGCGCTTAACGCGTGTAATAATATGGTGTTTGCACCCTGCTGATTAAATGTACGCGCTATAATTATGCAGTTGTCTTGCTCTTTGACAAGGATGCCGTTAGCTTTGAAGTAATTATGTATTCGTAGCTGTGATATTTCCCTTTTGTTTTTTTTTTGTGTGACAACAGAAGGTTAGGTTAGGTTTACACTTACCGTACCGTACACGTTTATTTTTTGATATTGTTTCTTGTGATTTTCTTGGCCTTTGATTTTTTTTTAATTCTATCAACAGCAACTTTTTCTGAAGCATAATGTTGTGGATGCTGAGATATAGGTACCTACTTAGTTAAAAAGGAAAATATACTCGTAGGTACAATGATCTTACTACCGTAGATGCCCAAGACCGTGCATAGAGGAGTAAAACCTCGGACTAACTTGAAGATGATGTAGGTGATAGATGGCCCAGGATCAGTCGGAGTGCGGCCACCTTATACCCTGGGTTCTGTAGACCCAAGACGGCGTGCGGTTTTAGCCGGTTATCGGCGGAAACATCACCGCCCCATGCAGGAAAAAAATTCCGCACGGAAACAAAATCAGCACGGAAAATAGCTTATCTTGCTTGCTTATGAACTTAACAAGCCCAGTATACCACAACCTATTAAACTATCACGTAATGATTATATTATAGATATCCCATGACGAGGAACTTGTGAAAGTTACAAAAGATAGATAAATTATATTGAATTTCCTCACGAACTTGTCGACATGTGGGATGTGGATTTGGCGATTAATGTGCCGATAGTCGTATCGGCTCACGGTCTAATTGCCGAACGGCTCGACTATTATCTCAATCATTGAGTAACTATATAATAACACATAGTTACTCATCAGTGAACTCGCGTTTCGCGACTAGGTCAAGAACCTGATGTAGAAGGCAGTTATCGTTGACAAGTCACGTATAGTGAAAATATTCCATTCTCTGTCACTGTACTCGATTCCGAATTGAAATCGAAAATAACGTTTTTTTATTTTTTTTAATAAAATTCTATACAGTACCAACACTAGTGTTACTATCTGCGTTACTTATCACTCATCCTTTAGATTTAAGATTTATGTTTGTAATACCTAATACGTTCATTTTCGATTGAAACCATTGGCACTATTTACATATTGGCAACTTCTCAAGAAGGAATTTGTTCTTCACCATGAGGATGGAGTCGCCTATAAAATTGTGGCTAAGACCTGGTTCGACGTGACACGACATAAATCAGTACCTCGCTTTTATACGACAAGGATAAAGCTCATAACATTGATTGGCTACTTCCAAATGCAAGGTTTCACCTTCGCCGAGTGAGCTAGTTTCCGATTGTGGTGGTGTCGACCAGGGGCGGAAGTCTCGACACATCGTTAAGGACTTTGCGATGAAATTCGGTCGTTAAATTCGTAGCGACGTAAACTTATCAATATTTGCAAGTCGCGACTGTCAAACTTATCAATTTTTGTCGTTAAGTTTACAAATTTCATCGCAAACTTAACAATTCATCGTTAACTCTTTGCGAGCATTTTTGACAGCCCGCAAAGTGCTTTACGATCGTTAACTATGTAATTTGTTGATATTTTTAGGTTATTAAATATGGAAATTGAACAATATAATCATAATAGAAATGTATTTGGTACAGGATTTCATTGTGCTTCAACGCAGGCGCGTTACTATCATCATCACATTATTTAACTACTACTTGCTGGCACTTTAGAGCCACGGAACTCCAAATAGGTTTCTGTGGGTTACACAATACACAGGCACCTATTTTAGGGATTAAAGTAATCTGTGTGCTATTTCAAACTATAATCTATCTAGTACCACAGGTTCATTCAGTAAAAATACATCCATCCATACAAATTCAAGTATTTCTGACAGTCTGTCTTTAGAAGATTATTTTCCATTAGGTAATAAGTGTTATGCTATATCACAATGTTTCATCATCTTAGCGTTGGATCTCGATTGCATCTGTAGCCTACATCTAGGTGCCAGGGTCTGCTTAGATCACAACGTTAGTTTCAGTAATAAAAATATCAGACAAATGTTAAATTGTCATGTTTTTGTTATAGGGTTAGTTACTAGCAAATCAGTGACTGCTGATTGTAAACAAATATAGGTAGTACCTAGTGTTATATAGCTATTCCATGAATTAAATAAAACTAGTATACACATCATAAATGCTTATTTTATTTCAAAATAAAAGGTATCTGTCATTTTCTTTATATAGAGCCTTCGCAGACAATAAGAATTTCTCACTCTTCACTTGGGCTAGATACCTCAGCCTACATCTTGGTACCCACTAACTACATGGGCTTGGGGAGCAGCTGCTGGCATCTGTAATGAAAGAGTATTTTTATTTTACTATATAAAACTTACAGCTAATAAGGAAGGTACAATAATTATTACAATTATAAGAAAAAGATCAGTTACAAGATTTAATATAAAGATAAGACAAATTTTATTATATAATACATAACATATCTATTATTATCTATATATATGATATACTGTCTCTTATCTTCTATACACAATATTCACTTATTTTCCACTTTTCAAAGTCTCCTCCCGCAGGTCTGTTACTGTACATCTTTTTCTTATTATGTATTTTTATCTAGTTGTGTGTGTGTACATAAATATGCATAAATAAATATTACTTGCATAACAAATTTGAAGAGGAAGACAGCACAACAGAAAGAAACAAGGCAAGTCTAAGCTATATAAATTAACGGAGCACTTCAACCGTTCCCACCTAGTACTGGTCCCCAAGGGGTCTCTTGTGTCAATGAGATTAAACTATTTCAATCTGGGTATGTTCTAACTAGCATTAGTTAAAATATATGTTTTTGATACAACCTTGATGCTACTGTATTGCAATAGGTCATAATATTTAGTTACAAGTATATAGTACTCTTCTGATTAAGAGTGAATTAAAAGAAACGATACCTTGCCTTGATATCCTTTACCTCTTCAATATTGATGCCAGTGTTACTTTTAGGTGAGAAGTTTTCTCCATTTTTCTTTCCAATCAGTAGCAACCTTTCATCAGCCAATTCCAAAATGTGCTAGGTGCTGCCATGCAGTGGAACAATGCAGTGAATCTATAAATTTAAATCATAAAACATTAATATTAATACTTTCAAGTACGTTTAACAAATTGGATTTGAAAATAAGATTGTAATCTATACCTACTTACTTGATTCACGTCGGACGGGAGCCAACGTGCTTTGATATAAAAATCACGCCGGATTGTGGTTTACACATTATTATATTTATTGCAGTTCACAGTTTACATTTTTAAATTCGTAAAGTATCCAACAATTTCACAATTTATTAAGTTTATTTAAGCTGACAGCTGACATGTTTCTTTTTATTATTCTGTTTGACATGCAAAAATGTTGCAAGGACGTAAACCTTAATTTCCTTTCATATTTTACAAAATAATTAAATCCTTTAAAATAGTTTGAGTAACTTAAACAATTTGATTAGAAGGCAATGTCACAAAGTTAAAATACATAGTTTCTGTAAAACTTTTCCTTTAAAACTATTAATATCATGAATTAGTATGTAACAAATATTCCCCACTGACTGAAAATGTTATTACACGTCAACATTTTTTGCTCAAATTTACCAGACTATGAATACGAATTTCGTAACTGTCATCGTAAAGCAGACATTTTAACAATTTTCGTCGGTATCTCAATTGAGCAGACTACCGTCTGTCGCAAGCGTCGTTACTGCAACCGAATTTTGTCGGTATGTTATCTTACGAATTCGGTAGCAAACTCGTAGCGATTCATGTACAGACTGCCGCCCCAGGTCTAGGGAATGTTTCACTCCGTAGCATGCAATTTTTCTGGCATCAGTTCAGAATGATATTTGAGACAGGACACCGCATGGATTTATCCGCTTTGATTTTGACATAACCACAGCACAGCTGCAATATTTACAAATCAAAGTTTTCTATTTCTGCCACGTGGCTATTCGAGAAAAAGATCATAAAACCAAAAGTTACCAGGACTCACAAACTTACAAATAACGTGTATAGCGTTTTAAAAAAATATTTTGTTCTATTATGTGTTGCAAATAATTATTGCATTTAATATTTATTGGGCGTGGAGAAACCGCACACAATACTTTTTTAAGAATAGTTAGTTCTTTTTGCGTTTTACTACTTGGTAAAAAACAGAGCGTGCCTACGACAGGTATTTCGAATAAATTATGTTCTGTACATTCATACCTTTGCTGGCCAATTATACAATGTTTAGGTAGGTTTTCCATGAACAGCAGTAAATATTTTTCTCTTTCAATCATATACGTGATCTTGTCAACTCTTAGTTGTTTCTCCACACCCAATAAGATGAACTTAACTGCAGTTAGCTACTACAGATTGTATACATATTAGACTTCAAATTTCTGTTTTGCTTAGGCGATTAAATAGAGGATAAAAGATGGTTGTGATTTTGTTTGTTGGTAGGTACTTTGTTTAGTAAGAATGATTTAGTTTTGAATGTTTTCATTTCGTCCTACAAGGCGTTCCTATAATGTTGCTACCTACCTCAGTTGCAAGTTTAGCGTCAATGTTTTATTGATAGTTGGTATATATTACTGGAAAAAATTACTTGCAAGAATTTGTCTTGAGCAACACTACGATCTATAAAAACTGTGCTAAAGAAATCCCATTAGCCTCTTACAACCTTCCGAAAAACGAATTCTTGTGTTTTGTCATTTATTTATTCATCTTTTATTTTTAAATTTGTTTTATGGCTCCGACAGGCGCGTGGATGGAGCACGCCACGACGTACACCCAACCTAAAGAATATATTTTATTTCGTATTGTTATGCCATCGTCGCCTCTTGCGCAATGTTATACGGCGTATATTTATTTGACAGTCATCTAGAACGAAAGAAATTGTGCTGTTTACTGTATTTAAAAACGGGCGACAAGGCTGTAAAGTTATTGTTGTGAACAAGGACGAACGGTGACATTGAACATTATAGTAATTACTGTTAAAATTATATTTTTGTATGACGTGACATAAAAACGGGATCCTATGGAAACTGGAAGGTCTTATATTTTTACCTCTATGTATAAAAAACTGTTGCACAATTGAAAATGCCTCAGTTCTTGTAACTAAATACCGTCATTTTAGGGTTTCGTTTTTCAAAGAGATACTCATAGGATCACAACATGGTCCGTTTGTCTGTCTATCTGTCAATATCTTTTGTCTCAGAAAGTAACAATTTAAAGTAATGGTAATAAGTTGAATTTACTATCAAAAGTTCTAGAAGATCTAGACAGGTCTTTTAAAACTTTAAGATAATCACGCTAGTGGGTATATCATTGTAAAAACTTAGATATGGTGATTTATTCCGTATCTATCGCCATCTAGCGAAATCCAGCTAAACTTTTACGGAACTACACTGATCGTATCGAAAGTTCGAGTCTCACGCTGATTATAGTAGGTTTAAACGGAATATAAAATGAAAAGGATAGTGTCTCGTAGTTCTCGCTTGTGTGCTACAATGCGGATAAAATATTCTTCGCGAATGACTATTTTATTGATACTTAGTTAAGTATCTACTACATCTATCACATTTTATACCACTGTTTTGCGTGACATGACTAATCTTCATTTGTGGGAGTTTAGCAGCACTTGTTGCCATACCTAATAACAAAGTTTAAGGGTAGTTATATTCCATGAGTGTTTACATCTGATTTAGACTAACTCGCCCTTCATCTGTGGCCCTGTAAAATTCTTTATAAGATAGGTAAGTTTCATATGTGGCCAAGTAGTGAACTTAATGTATAATAGGGAAAATTGATCCGAAAGGTCGAGCGGCTCAAATAACCACATAGGTAGTTAATAATGTTTGTTTTGGGCCCATTGCCAAATTCATTTTACAGTAAAACTAACTACTTTGAATATAAAACTTACAGAAGAGGTGTATTATAGGTCCGTTATAGGGTAGTTACATAGTAGGTACATACGTTACTTATGCTTACGAGTATAATGGCGTTGAAACCCAAGACAAAAAAATTATGTATACGGATTACCGATGTTTAGTCTACAGTATTACAAATATTACAACTGGCTTCTGTTCATATTTGATATCGAGTAGTTAAATATTGTTTTGTGATAACGCAATCCAATGGATTATGAAAATTTGAGCATTTGTATCAATATTTAGTGAGTATGCTAGTTCTATTTTCAGTAGTTAAAATCTTTTATGATAGTTTTAACGACCTATAAGCCTTATTGAAGGTGGAACATTGGTACTAAAAGTTCTGCAAAGACTTAAGACTAAAATAATTATCCACATTCACTAGTAATAGAAAAGTGAGTGAGAAAAGCGGTTCCACTTTTCTTGAGAAAAAGAAAAGTGGAACCGCTTTTTATTGAAAGGTTTACTTGTGAAGCTCGTGTAGTGTAGGTAGGTATAAGGATACAAAACAGAAAGCGTACTATTATATCTGCCCCTTGCTCTACATTTAAAAAACATATATTATTCACAAAATTACAAAGGTAAGGAAAATATGGTAAAATGGGGCTATATTGACCAGTCGCAAGTGTTCTGCGACTGCAGGGCACATTCCAGTCCATGCCGCATTTGCCTCTGTAAGGCAACGGACAACGCAGTGCCTATAAGGATTAGGCCGACAAAATTTAAGAGGAAGCCAGAATATTATCAGCCATTGACACGAAGAAGAAGACTAAATTAAAAGCATAAAATATTGTTATTGTAACGTTTATATTATTGAGAGCTGTAATTATAAACTGTGTTCACATATCTTTTCCATATTATGTAATGGTAACTACTGATGATAAGACTGTATTATTCAAACTCATTTAAACTATAATGATAAATCTTTCATTAGTGTCATAAACTTGATAGACAAGAGATGTGTAACTTTATTTAAATTAAGATTACAACGGTTGGTTCAGAATGTTACCTATTCTCGGTAGACCTGTAAGATGTAAGTGTGGAATTTTTCTCACTTCTTCTTCAACCTACCGTTAATCCCAGTCGCATCCAAAGCTTTCACCTCGGAGTCTGGGGTCCGCTTTACCAGTCTTAACTGCGGATTTAGCTAGACCTCGATATTTTCCGTGAAGCTACAACTGCCATCTGACCTTCACAACCCAATGGTGACGTTAGGCGATATCGAAGCATTGCAGTTAGACCGTTGTTGTTAGACTTTTTAGGGCTCCAACTACCCGTAACAACTGCCATAGATGTTTGTATGGCAACCGGGACTTAAAAGATTTGTGTCCATGGTGCTTATCTTTTTTAAAGGTAGTTTGCCCATTCGGGTGTATTGACTCCCGTTTTACTTAGCAAGGAAAAGGATTAATTATATTTCTAACTCCTGTAATTTACTTCTAGTTGATTATACAGACAGTTTAATTTTCCCTGGGGCTTCCCAAGTGTCATTACTCGGTGTCTTCGTGGGTCACTACCATAGAACTTTTAATAATATTAGAAGTTTTATGGTCGCTACTGTTGATCCTGATTTGATTTTGTGTGTAGCAAATAATTTATGTGAAAGAATATTATTACAATTAAAAAGAAATGGTGTTATTCTTTGTGTTTACTATATTTACTAAACACATTTAAATATGCTACATCACCTGCACGCTGCACTTAGTTACTACATGAGGATACTGCATGCTGCTGAACCTGTATATTTTGTGAAAAGCATGTCAAATTATATCCCCCTTTACTGTAGCCCTTCAGGGTAGGCAGCGTGTGTGTGATACCCTTAGTGTTGCACACGTTCATAGGTCACGGTGACCGCTTCCCATCAGGTGGGCCGTGTGCTTGTCTGTAAAAAAACTGTATTTCTAACCCATTCCAAGCTCCTGTAAAGTAGCAATTTTTATCTTATTCTCGTTTTTCTTCAACATACGAAATGTATATTCTTATGGCCCGGGTGGTATTTTTATAAACGGTAAATTATATATATTTATTTTGTACGCGTTTGCTACTATTTAACTAAATCTTTATATTATAATGTATTAATTGTGAGATATGACACCTGATGATAACAAAGTCACGACAAGATCAAAAGACTTTACCTTTGTAGATGATAAAGCCATTTTCTGTTTACAAAAATAAATACGTGACAGTTCTTAAATTTTTATTCTTTTATATCTAAACCCGAGAAAAGTATTAAAATATCCATCTTTTGCCAGCTTGGTTTATAAAAATGTCAAATGATGGTCGCATCACGGCAAATGTCGAAGTATTTAGCTTTAGCTTAGGTACCATCAGGCGAGGTGAAGTCATATCGATGTGACTGACATAAAAAATACTTAGTTAGACTGCAAAGCAGAGCCCAACTAAGTTGTGGAAGGGCTCTGAAGATGATAATACGATTCTCTTGTTTAGGAAATTGAAATCTTGTAGGGTCAAGGAATCTTGCTCTGCTGTTTATAATCTTAGACAAGTTCATGGCGTACCTAACTCAAGGCATAAGATTACGGCTTCATCTATCTATAAGAAATCCTATTAACACAAAACCATACTCATAGACAGTAAGTACGTCACAAAAATCCAAGTCTCACAGTTTACTTTAACTTATATAGATAAGCTGATACGCTATCTTTTAATGCGAGGCTCAAAAAATTCGTATGATGATCATAATATTATTACAGAAAAAAAACCCGAGTGAAATTCATGTTTAATAATATTTAACCTTTACAAAATAACTACAGGTACGTAATGTATGTACTTATTTCAGTCATTTCCCACGGAATAAAAACTATTTGATATTACTAGTCAAATATTTGAGATGATAATGATATAATTTTACTGATAACGTACGTGTGAATCAGTAGGAGGTGTCTAAGGGATTTTCATAATTGACTGAGTATGTACACTACATGATGTAAGTACCTTTTTTATCGTGTCGAGATCCCTACGGATTCCACTGGATAGCGAGGGTTGTATCAGCCTCGAACCAACTAAAACTTTAGAGGAGGTAGGACACGACGGAATCTCCTGTCTGAATTGAGCAGTCCAACGGGGTAATAGCTCCGCCCTACAGAAGACTGCGGCCGTAATAACCATCGTGTAGTGTTCCCGGCGGTAAGCAGGGCGGCTGGAGAGATTCTGTGCTGTCAGCAACGAGACCGTAGCTTCCTGATATTTTTTTTTATACTACTTAGGTGGTAGACAAGTACACGGCCCACCTGATGGGAAGGGGGGAGGGCTGGGAAGGGGTGGGGAGGCTAGGAAGGGTTGGGAGGAGGAGGGGTACAGTGAGCTCTGGCTACCCTACTTACAATTACTTATAAAGTAGGAATTAAATGTTTCAGATATGTGTTCGTAGAGGTGCCGTCAAAGTACTACTAATTAAATCTGGAGGGAAGGCATGAAATTCATCACTAGCGGGCCTTTTCCTTGGTTATTTTTACTAAAACTAACTACAACCTGAAATCTTCTTTAACCATGTTTGCTAAAATAATGTAGCTACTAAATTATTAAGTAATTAGATACCACAGAACTACTGCATATATATTTATTCTGTAGTATAGCGTTCACCTATCTTAATCATATTAGCCTTAACAGTTGACATGCTACCGAATCACACACACGATAACGATACCGGAAATTTCAATTGTCGTAAAGGACAAAACACGACTTTTCAGGAGAGCCAAAAAACGAAAAAAAAATTTTTATTTTCCTTATAACTTTTTTAAAGAAAGTGCTATATTCATGATGTCAAAGGAGACCCTAACTATTTTTTTGTGTTCTATACGTTGCAATTAAGAAAATAAACCAAACTTAATAATTGACGAAAATGAGTGTCCGTTACGACCCATAAAATTTGAACTGAAGTACTTTACAGCCACAAAAAATTGGTTGTGATAAAATTAGATATGTAGTAAAGAACTAATCTTGATCATCAATGGGTCGTACGAGTCAATTAAATCGGAGACTAAGGGGGTACAAGGAACAAAAGAAGCTAAAGATCTAGTTAAGAAATAAAAAACTAAGTGAAATAAAAGGGATTTTTAATACTTTGTATTTTTTAATCAAAAAATTCAGTCAAAAACGTTACAAAAATTTGACATTTTTGTAACTTGACGGTCTTATCAAATGCTTTTTCACGCCCCGCTTGTAAGGCCCGGGACTATAGGAGTAACGAAATACGTGGGCTGGTAAAGAATTCCAGATGTTTATGGTGCGGCAAAAAAAAGAGGCACCGAAGCGCTTAGTTCTTGATGGAAATGTTTGCACGGTATGAGGGTGGTATCTCAGCCTTGTACGTGTTGTTCTTTATATAGGAAAGGAGAGGGTGAAACTAGTTGGGGGAGCTCATCGGAACACTCATCATCACCATGGTAGAGGTTGTAAAAAACTGCCAAAGAGGCCATGTCTCGCCGTAATTGTAACGGTTTGAGAGCGTTGGTAACTTCAGGACTCCCAATAATACGGCCTGCACGTCGCTGCAACCTGTCGAGAGCATCTAGGAGGTACTGTGCAGAGCCATCCCAGAGATGAGAACAATATTCCACACCGGAACGGATGTGTCTTGTATATACACCGCAGCTCCGGCGTGAAAAACCACCTCACCTTGTTCAGGACTCCGAGTTTCCGAGAGGCCGTTTTGATGATGCTCTCGATGTAGTTTTTATTATTCAGTTTGCAGCGTACATCCTTGCCGATTATCTCTTGGTTATCCTGAAGTGGTGGTGGAGTGTCCCGAAGAGTAGGGAGGGGAAGGAAAGGAGATAGTTTTGCTGTAAACGCATAAGCTTGCGTCTTCTTGGCATTGAACTCGACCAGGTTCTCAGAGCCCCATTGCGAAATGTGATTCAGGACTCGATCAAGCTCAGTGACAAGAAGCTGTCTTTTTTCCCCTACGTCAGCCTGCTTGTCCGCAGGGTGATCGTGATATCGTCCGTGTATGGTGCTATCATCTGCATAGTAATGAATGCTGCCTAACTGACAGCATGTCATTGATATGCAGAAGAAAAAGAGTAGGCGACCAAACGGACCCCTGCGGTACACCAACATTGATCTGCAAGAACGCCGATCTCCGCCTATCGCAGAGCACTCAAATGCGGCGCTCTTGCAGGAAGTTCTCAATCCAACTGCATAATAGGGGAGGTAGACCAAAAGCAGGCAGCTTGGAAAGGAGCGACTTGTGCCAGACCCTATCGAAAGCTTTGGCAATGTCAAGACTGATAGCCAATGACTCGCTGCCATGCTTGTTCATAGCCTCACCCCATAGATGGGTGACGTATGCTAGTAGATCACCCGTTGACCGTTTCGGCCTGAAGCCATATTGCCAATCATTAATTAGGGAGTGATCCTCTAGGTGACGCATGAACTGTGCGTTAATGATATGCTCAAAAACCTTGCACAGCATTGAGGTGACGGCTATGGGTCAATAATTGCCCGGGTCTGACCAATCCCCTTTCTTGGGGATCGGCTGCACATTCGTTTCCTTCCAAGCTGGCGGCTTTGTACCCGAGGTGTATGAGATGCGGAACAGATGCGTAAGCATGGGAGACAACTCCGCTGCACATTTACGTAGAACCACCGCTGGAATTCCATCGGGACAACTGGCTTTACGGACATTGAGTGATTGCAGCACTGCACGAACATGGCGTTGCCTGATAAGGATATCAGGCATTGCGTGGTCACAGTTGCATACAGCAATCATCGATCCCGGAATTAGCCACAAAGAAATTAGCCAGCAAGTCGGCTTTCTCTTGCGGCTCATGAGCCAGTGATCCATCGGGGTTTCGCAACGGGGCAGCGAATGCTGGCAGAAGTTTGATTGCACGGCCTTGACCAGGCGCCAGTAGCCACGGCTGTCCGTGAGATACGCCACAAGCTCCTGCCCAAGCCGTGCAATGCGCTGGGCATCCGCTCTGATCTAAGCCCTCTTGCACACCTTTGTGGCTTCGTTGTACGCTGCTTTAAACTGGCCTACGTTAGGATCGCGTTGCGCGGATGCTCTGGTGAACAGCCTCTGCGCACTCGCGCCCAAACCAGGGACGCGCCCTGCAGGTACCGGTGACATCAGTGTAGGGGATATAATATTCCATACCTAAACTGATCTCACCGGTGACCGCAGCAGTACTTTCAACGAAATCCCGCAGAATGGCGCTGCGAAATGGATCGTACGAGTCACGATCCTCCCGTACCCGTTACTTACACCCCTCGTGCCCTAGGCTTCGTGCTTCCGCGCACCTCCGTGTGACCTTTACGCCGTAATTACAGAAAATAAAGCAAAGCGTAGATTAGGTCGTAAGGGTATCGATTATCAAATAAAACATTTACGACCTTATAAATAATAAAAATATGACTTTTCGCTCCCTGATGTAAATTACTTTTACGATACACCCCAATTATTAAGAAAAATCAAGCCAGAGCTCGTTGAAAATCTAGGTAGTAAAGAACTTTTTTTTGAAGATAGGACGACTTTAAGTATACCATTCGATAGAGCTCGCGACGCTGATTCCGAATATATATATAACTCATTTTCGTCAAAATGTCCTTTACGACAATTGAAATTTCCGGGGTCGATAATATAAATTTCTTGGGAATTTGTCGTATCAGTCAAGTGATTGACCTAACGGGCGGTAGGCGTCAAAACGACGCCAAAGTATTCAATGTTATCAACCGTGAGAATTTGTTTACTAAATATTCTTCCTGTTGCTTCTGATGTTCGGTAGTTGCCGAAACTCCCACGTTATGAAGCCTTCGCTAAGCTCTCAATAGTTTAGGTAAAAACAGTTTTCATTGATTTATCAACCCAGAAAGAGCCTAGGCTAGTTTTGAATACTTATACCTGAACTCGATAGAATTTTGACAGTTTTTTATAATAGTGTCTGGCACATACAAGCACTGGCACCCCACCTGATGGAAAACGGATATCGTGGCCTATGGACATAATATGCAATGCTAGAGACATCATACTCGCGCTTTCGGCCCTGTAAAACGTTTTAAGGCCCTTCTTGAAGAGGATATAAATACCTTTATTCCGATTAGTTCTACCGTAGAACTGTGCAGTAGAACAAGTGGGAACAAACGTAAATTGATACTTTTATGTCCTATCATCCACTTCGGAAGAACTTTTAGAAATTTTAGTAAAATAGGGATGAGTCACTAAAAAAGTAGCCTTGATGTTTTCGATAAAATATTGGTTTGAAGTTGCGATATATTGTAAAGCCTCTACCTTTGATTATATAAGTGTCTAGATGGAGTGTCAAATGCACAGAAACTTCCCAAAAAATACAAGCCGACTGTTGGCCGATAAGTACTTACGCGCTTCTCAGTCACCATCGTGTCGGCCCGGTGTCACTACGTAATTCCCGCGGAAAACAAACACTAAAAACTGTTGAAATAATGGTGGCTTGTACGTTTAAAGTGTGCCGGAATTATAAAGGACGACTAAAGACTATCACAAACATTACCTATCATCGTTAAGTAACCAAAATACAACTTAAATTATTTTTTCTTTCCATCATAAAATAATGTCATTTATCACACGCCATATTTGTGAGTGTGGCCAGTTTTTTTTAAATTTATGTTTATTGATTTGGGGAGCCAATCACCCGAAAATTTGGGAGATTGGCTCCTCAAATCGATTTGATTTAGATTAGAACATTATTTACTAACTACGACAAAGCTAAAGGAGGGTTATGATTTTGACAAGCAAAATCATTAGATTATAGATAGATAGTTCCTTCGTGACTACTACTTATTAGAATGTTATTGGATAAATGAGGTACCTACCATTAGAAGCGTTTTTATTTTCCGCTTTTATATATTTCATACTACTTAGGTGACAGACAAGCACCACCATTTTTCGGACTTTTTAAAACTTCAACCTCTATGGTACTCGTAACGACTACCATAGAGGTGTATGGCAACCGGAACGGAACCGAACGCTTAACGTACCCTTCATTTAACAGTCTGTTGCATATTTTTTTTCCAAATGTCTAGTCTAGTCTACTTTAGCCATTTAAAATACATATTTCCAAAAACATACCGTCATAAAAATACATATATATATAAAACTTGACATTTAATTAATAAATAAAAAAAAATCGCATAGCTATGATTACATTATAATAGCTATGCTATTTTTGGGAAATTTTGTATTAGCTGGTATCACTATTTACGCACACAGATAAATGAATGCATCGTGTAAAACACAGGCCGCACGCACACAGGTCTGTCAAAGTTGACATATTTTTTATCTGTTGGTAGTACGGCGACGCTCCATCTAGACACATAAATAATCAAAGAGCCTCTACATCTGCATATTTACTTACGTTAGTGCTTGTACCGACAATGATTTTGTTCTTTTATAAATGCCGACTTTACGAGTACTTAGAACATGTTGTGTCATGATCACAGCCGTTCAAGAATTGACCAAATTGACATTAAAAATTCACCCTGAGTAAATAAAGAAGTATTTTGCACAAACAGTTGAAGTAACTACATTAGTCAGTTTTATCAATGTGTCAATAGGCCGATTGACTAAAAGAGTAAAGTGCCCGAGTAGGTATCATGTGATTTTTTCTTGGCTTAGCTAGGGTTAGTAGGAAGCGTTTAGCAAGCCAATTGCAAATGTTTGTAATAGTTTGTGTAATTACCTACAATAAATAGACACTCAGAACTACATTCAGAATATAAAATGTCTCATTATTCAACTGATTTTCCTCTATACTAATATGAAGTAATAGACACATTTCTTCGTAATCATCATGATTCAATAAACTCTAAGTAGTCACTTTTTTATTGATAAATGTACTTATCGTAGACAAAATGACTACTGCTTAAGATTGTCATGTTGATGACTTGTGAATTGTATCCTGAATTCAATTTATAATACTTACGTCATAAACTTCTAATCTTGTTAAGGAAATACTTAACACGAGGACTCGCAACATTATGGGTACTTAAATTAGATTTTAGAGGAAAAAAACAACAATTAAGAATGATGTTTAGTTAGAAAGACGAATTCATAATATCTGCCTATGAGATAGTTATTTAAATGGAGAAAAAGCTTCAACGCGGAAAAGGAGAACAAAAGGAAACTCCTCTAGGTACTCCAACAGATGACACCATTAAGTACTTAACCTGCAGAATATTGATAAAGAATCTTCAATACCTTTTGAATTTATCTGACAACTAACATAATTATATTATGCAAAAACTGATGAGCTCTACCAACTAGTCTCACTTCCTCCTTTCCTATACAGAACAACACACGTACAAGACTGAGATAAATCACCCTCATACCGTGCAAATAATTCCATTAAGAACCAAGCAGTTTGGTACCTACCTCTTTTCTTTGCCGCACCATAAAGATCTGGAATTCTTTACCAGCTCACGACGTGTTTCCTTCCTCCTACAGTTCCGGGTCCTTTAAGCGGGGCGTGAAAATGCGTTTGATGGGACCGTCAAGCAACATTATACCACTATTGGTGTACTTATGTAAGATTGACCCCCATTCCTAAGACTTTATGTTTAACTTAACATCAACTGAGATGATGTCATATTGAAGTGACTGACATAAAGTACCAAATTTCTTCAGCATTGCATAACAATTTCTCTCAAGATTTCCATTAGGAGCATCGGCCGGTTCCTCATCAAAAGTAGTGTGGGAAAGTAGATCAAGCGATCTGTTTACTCAAAGATAGATTCACTACCTCAGAGATAGTAGTAAAATACTTATAATCCTCCACCAATAAGCTGTCAATCGGGTGTCTTCATATCTTATTTGCTGTATGCTTGAAACGTCACCGAACATACAGGAGATCACTGGGAAATTGGGTTCAGTAAACAGTTTTATAAATTCTTCAAGAATGATAGATTGGTATGATTGATAGATTGATGACCTGATGCTTAGGAGATATTAAGTTGATGTACCGGTCCATTTACAAGAGACTCGCTTAATGGAAAATGTATTATGTAAAGGGTGTAAGTCATAAGTATCATAATATTATAGGTATCTACTTCACGAAATATCACTTCCTCTTCATCCAATCGCCAATTCTGATTGCGTTCACACCTTGCACTTTTAAGTTCGAAGTCCACACTCCTTTTCGTTTACTTGGCTTCTCTTGGAGGGATAATATCTGACCCTCTGAACCCAAAAAGCAAGACTACGCTAGCTACGCTACGCTTTCCTCCATCAATCAGCAGCTATACTGGCTTGCAGAAGTTGGCTAGAAGGTCTTGATAGGGCCACATACTTCCTTAAGTTACTGTGGTAAAGTAAGTAATATGTACTTAATTATAAGGTACTAATGTTCCTTTTGCACCACCGCTCTTGTCCCTGTAGTCGAGGGCGTCGCCAGTCTTCAAAAAGGGTACGGGTTAAGTTATGAATACTTACATTATATTTACAATTAGTCACTGTACTCAAAGCTGTATTACCCAGCTATTAATAAAATTGCATTGTATCAAAATCACGGCTACGTCACAGGGGTTAAACAGACGTGCCGTTATCAGTTATCGTATCAATGTGTCGCGATATCACCGCCCGCAGTGAACAGCACAGATACGGTTGTAATTAGTAGATAGACAAGGATCTGATAATTGGGAGGGTTTTGTACTTGTAGAGCAAAATAAACATATGGATGTTCCATCACTAACTTTTGCCCGCGATTGGATGTATCAATTTATTAAAAAAAATACTTTTTTGACGATATTGTCGGCAGTTTACACGATGCCACAATTTGAAATAAAACTATTTTTAATCGATTCTTTCGTGAAAGAAAGGAATTCCTCAAAAATAAAAAAGGATTCCCTAGGAAAGAAAGGAATTCTAAAAGAAATAAAGGACCCAGAAAATATAACCGAGACTGGGGATGATGTGTAGGAATATGTCGTAATCGTACCTACCTATTAAACTGAAATGAATTCAACTTAACAGTTTTGGTCGTCACAGGCAAGACAAACAACACGACTATAAAACATCAAAGTTTGTGATAGAACTTAATAAAAACAGATGACTACCTATCTGCTTAACTAAAATGTTTCTATCAACGTGGGTTTCCTCACAATGTTTTCTTTACTAACATAGAATTAGAGACGTCTGGTTTGAGATGTAGATCTAACTAGCAAACTTAGTCATTATTTTCTAGTCTATGGATATTTAATTGAATATCATCAAAGACAACATTTTCATATCATGGTACCTACTTACGTAGATTTATTTCTCAGATATCTAACAACATTTCAACAAGCGAAAGATGGCTGGCGGCTACCAAAACTCATTCACCGGTACAGAATTGAGTTAAACTCTCCCTCGGGAACCTCGCTTTGCAGATAAACCAATCAGTTTCAAACGTTGTGTCCTATACCGGCATAAATCCTTCGTATTTGAAAATAAATATAGACTTTGTCCATATACAAACAAGGTCGAGTTTAACTCGCCGCTAAAAATAACATTTATGAAGAGCAGTAAAAGAGTCTGCAAATAACTTTCAGCTTAAGGGTTATAGCAGTAAAGTCGAATTTTGAAGTAAGTGACTGTTACTTAAAAGCTAGGTAGTTATCAACGGTTACCTTTGAAGTGGCGCTTCTGCATGCAAATTTTTAGGGGATGGTCGATGGGAGGATTGTCAATTTATTTTGGAAAAGTTGCTGTAGATTGGATAGCGAAACAAGTTCCTACTCATACATAATTAGGTATAAACACACAATAACCAATTTATAACGATGTATCTTTAAGAGTGGATTTCACCAATGATAGGAACCGAGTTCAATAAAAACGAAACTAAGATAATGTAACTACTTTGCTCATTGCAAATTTTCATTAAATAAAACTATTCTCATTGGTAAAAATCAGTGTAAAAATGAAAAACATAAATTTAGTTTAGTGCCATCTATTGAGATATTTTTGTATTTACTAAATAATCAATGAACTAGCGGAACAAATTTGCATTACATTTAAAAGTTTTAACCAAATTCGTTAGATGGCACTATATATAAACACCGCACAATTAACCTTAAGTTAATTTGTGCGGTGAGTTATAATTAATTGATTAAGTAATAAATATAATTATTACTGTTATGTTAAAAAAGTACGTAAGTTCCTAAATGAGTAATACAGGTTAGTATATTCTAAGATAAGCATAATAAAATTCTTCTAGTTACTTACCTATAGATTCAAAATATACATCAATCATGTATGAGGTAGTTAATTAAAATTACACGAAATAATCACTGCAGTGTTAAGTCTAATAAGTTTAGTACACAAGTACCTATAAAAGGTAAATCATTTTAACAATATCAAAATTAGTTAATACTAAGCTAATACACCTTATCGATTAGTTTAGTGATAGTTATTCATAAAACCGCTAGATGTCACTAGTACAAAACGCCATCTATATATTTCTGTGAGTACTTCGTAGTACTACATACTAACTGTTACGGCTATCGATTACTGATACATTATAATAATTATAAATCTCAACAGATGTCGCAATATGAAGTTTTGAATATTATTATATTGAGTTCTACATAAAAACTGCTTTTATTTTAGTAGTAGGGCGTCTGCTCAGTGATCCACTATAAATAAAATAATGGCACCTTCTTTTATTAGCAAGTGTAGAATGGGTCGTTACAATGTCGACCGCGTTATTAGTCTGTATTGGTCGATTTTATGTGTTTGATTAACCCGGCGCGGCGACGACCGGGTTTCATTATTCACACCGAACGCCATAAATTGTCCGGCTCCTCATTTCAGGGTGTTAGCTTGGAAGTGAAGGAGGGGTAGAATGACAGGCCATCATAACGTGTAGATTTTAGGTAGGTAGGTATCTAGGTATTATTAGTAAAGTAATAACATCAGTATTGAACCTATAATACTCGTAGCTATGTTCCTTGCTGTTAAACAAGCAAATTAATGAGTTTGATTTATCTATGACTCGCTTCATAGAATTTATGAAAGGAATTAGCTAGTATGAAAAATATACTTCGGAAAGTTATTTATTACAATACCTAGGTACAATGGCCACTAGACAGGCTGTATGGAATAAAAAATTTGTTATCGCGAAAGACCACTTCTTGACTAACCGATCTAAGCTGGACTCTCACTGTACTCGATTGCGATAAATTAAAGCTTTCTACCTTAGATGTGGCCACCACCTGTCACCCTAGCAAGAGCAAACGCGTGGGGCAAGATGCGGTTACCAAGATTCCCACATCCGAGGAGGCCATCCTAGAACCGTAGATGGCCCAGGCTCAATCGGAGTGCGAGGGAAATGCCTTATAGCCTTATATCACCTTATTTATACGACTGAGGTTCTAGTCGGTTCAAATCCGGCATAACATTACCATCTTCGCTGGCCGCCTGGGGAAGGATCCCGTGGGGATTTTCGCACGAAATAATCATTCTTTTATTGAACTTTCGAAAGTGTATGAATTAATATTTTAATAAAAGCAAAGTTATTATTTATTTTTTGACAATTCTGTTGCAGAAAATTTTAAATTTTGACCTCTAGAGCAATTTATAGTAAATCATTAAACAAATAATAAAAAAGGCTCTTTTGGTATTTATTGATTCCGTATTGACATACATTTTATCAACGCGCAGTTTGGTAAAAAAAAACTAATTTCGTATTGTGTAATTATTATGTCTCAGTACTCCTCCTCTCGAGGTAACATTAAGCAAATAGTCATAAATCACTCAAATTTATGAGTTGACCATGCCCAATGTCTTGATCTCTACGCATATTATCTCCGCGCATATTTAATTTTGTTTTTAATGAATGAGATGAAAGTCAGTTTACACGTGTCTATTCCGTTTCGACATTTCCAAAGCACCTATACTACGTACCTAAGTTGTTCTTATTAGCTGTAACTATGCGATTCACGGTTATTACTCGTATGAATGATGTCTGATGATGAATGTCCAATACAAACTCACAACATGTTGATTGATGCTGCAAGTCGGTAACACACCTGCTAATTTATGGACGAGTCTCGGGCATAGACTTTATTTTCAGGGTTGAGAGCTCAGACCAATAAAAAAGTATAGACGGAGCCATTGTGAACAATTAGCGACGAAATAAGTGAAGCTTCTTGTGCATAAGTCAATACACGTCACACGCTGACAATAGCTCTTCGGCCGACTACCCAAAGACTACCGAACCGAGCGTACCTACGTCACAAGTCCGTCATAAGATTACCTACCGAATCGCATTATGTTGGTGGTCTTAAAAAAAAATGCGCAATACTCCGTCTATACTTTTTTATAGGTCTGAGGTTGAGAGGTTAGACGACACGCGCTCTCATATTATAAAATCCAATCAAATAATGGAAGGAACGAGCAGGCGAAGGTTACAAGGTGCAAACTTTGTGTGCAACTGATTATTATTTTTTAGATTTGAATAAAGAATCAGTCTCAGTATCAGTCTGTACATTTTAGAGTGTCTCTATTTATATCCTTTATGATGATAAGATTATATTTTCGGACATAAAAATCTGTGTCATGAGTATAATCGTCAAAACATAACAGAGTAATTAGGTAAGTACTGCCTGCTGCTTACCACCGCAAATTTTTTTGATACCTCCGGGCGCCATCTCAGTGAGAGCGTAACTAAACTATTACGTAGAAGTCAAACTGGATTAAAACTACGCTGAATCTGAGTTCAGACCTGATAAATTTGTAAAACAAAGTAGGTACTCACCGGTCTCTCACTGGTCTCTACTACCGGAATTTTCGTTGTTTTGAAGTATAAAAAGTTTCCCTCTATCCTTGAAATGTATAGAAGTACTTAAATACAAAGTAAGAGCTGTAGCGTAAGTCATTGGGTGGATTTTATATAGCTGTTTTGTTCACAACACCTATTTCTTTTAACTGCAAAGAAAAAAGAAGTTGGTTTTCTATTTTCGTATAATTTATTCAAATATAATTTCAGTATCATAATTATATTTAGTTCCAAAAAATGGCTAGCTGATCGTTAGGTGACACAAATTTATAAGGACACTCTGGTGCCAAATAGAAGCATTTTACTAACATGATACCACGTTATTAAACTAATGTAAACTCTTATAGGTTTATTAGTAGATCTGTCACATTTCATACATTACACTTAACGACTACACGCAAAAATTACCATAATTGTATCAAGAAAAGTCGCAATTATAATCATCACGATTTTATCAACACTAAACTAACAGCTCTACAAACAGATTATACAATGTACATAATTTTGTGGAACACATTTCGCTTGCCCAACTTAATTTATCTGTGTTGTCAGTCAATTTCCAAGGCGAGGCTACTTAATCAGATTCATTACACACGGCTCGTGTCAGCAAATAGACGGGAATCGGTGTTTACACAAACGGCGTTTATTGCGGAACCGACGGGACGGGGGACATGACAGTGATTTTAGCCTTCAGTGTATGTGCTAATATTATGGTGGAAATGTATAATCAATGTGTAATATGTTTTGTGTAATGAATGATGTACATACGTGTACCTATTTCTTCTTGAATTGACGATCTCTGTCGCGTAGCGGTAGAGAGTCCGACTGCTAAGTGCAGAGTTTTTATTAAGTACTTAATTGCCCTGCAATCTAGCTAATATATAAGAACATGAGAGTAGTTTGCTGAAATGATTGCCATCTGACCTACATAATATACTGGCGATAATCGAAGTTCTGCTGTTGAAGCTCCAACTCCTGTAACAAATGCAGCATATTATGTTCATAATAACAATTGGAATCGACCGTTGACGGTTTAGTTTAGCGGCAGCGGTAGAGTGTTCCGACTGCTAAATGCAGAGTTTTTGTTACTTAATTGCTTTGCAACTACCTACTGTTTAAGAGGAGGAAAGTACTTTTCTAAAATGACTGCAATCTGACCTACAGAATATACCTAATGGCTATATCAAAGTTCTGCAATTGGATCTCCAACTACCCGCAATAAATGCCGCATGACATGTGTTCATTATGACAACTGGAACCGTTGCCACGTTCTTTTCTTTCAGGTTTTACTTATTGCTTTGCGAATCTGGCTGTAAAATATGTTAACGTAGGTGAAAACTAGTATTTTATTGCCACATTCTTCCTCACAGGTTTTACTTGTTGCCTTGCGAATCTGGCCGTAAAATGTTAACGTAGGTAAAAATGTAATTTTCAATCCAAGGTAGGCGCCCGATTCAATGGCGCCGCCTTTTCAAACCCCGTGATTTTAATTCGATTCGAAAGATAATAATATGACGAAAAAAAAATTGACGGACAATTTACAAACAGTGTAAGTTGAATGACAGCTTATAAAAGCGTAATTTTACTGAAACTTACAAATTACCTTCATCTCAAAAACATATAAAGCAACTAAGTACCATATCTATAAGGGTAACTGTAAACAAATACCCCACACCTATAAATCGTATAAGTCAGTGATTACCCCTCACCCTAACCGTGGTGTGATGGTAGGCGTGTCACAGCGGGGGATGTCGCGCATGCTCTGTAATCACTCGATATCAAGATGGCGGAGATGGATAGAACTGACAAGGTCACGGAATATTAATAGAAGGATGATAAACGTTTTGTATGCTTTGTGTCGTTGGGAAGGGTTTATTTTGAGTTTTTTTTTATTTTCTTGCTCGTATCTGTGTATCCGTCGAGCGGTGGCGTAAATAATGGCTACTAGTATAGTGTTGTAGGTTCGATTCTCAGACGCACATTACTTGCTTAGCAAAAAAAATTGGTATAGTATTGGTATGGTTGCCTCTAGGTAAGCGTGCTCCATCGTCTACCACATCGTCATCAGGTGAGATAGTGGTCAAACGCGGGCCTAGCGACTATAAAAAAAAATGTATAAGGGTGGTCGCAATTTTGCCTACGAGAGTTTTTTTAACCTAATCAATTTTCCTAAAGTAGCCTATGTTACACTTAATAATACTTATTACCTACCTGCTAGTAAAATCGGCTCCAAATCGGCTAAGTCGTTCCAGATTTTACCACATTCAAAGAGACAGATGAACAGACAGAAAGACAGACTAACATACCAACCAGATCAAACGGCAGTCACTAGGTTCCGCATTGACGCCGATGATGAATGTAATCCGCTTTTCATATATTATAGAATTAAAAACAGGAACAGTACACTGTAGGTGTATTTTTTTTAATTTACAAAACAACACCAACTTTAAAGTGTAAGTTAAGTACGTGCTCGCCTAATCTTCGTCTTCATAAGTCACATTCCATCATAAGCTCAGTTCTATACCAGTTTTATGATTTAAGGTCTAAAAATTTTGTTTAATGCCCTGTATAGGATTTCAAAAACGCTTAAGTATGCGCTCTCCGTACTGACAGTGATTGTCAAAGTTTTTTTGAGACGCAATATTATAATGTACTAACTGTTAATGCAATCCATAGGAACCTGAACCTGGAAAAATCCAAGTCAAAACTATAATTTAGGTATCGGGTATACCAAATACCAACCATTTCACATTTATTTTAGAATCTTCACAGTCACGATGACTCAGTGATGAAGGTATCGGTCTTACACAGCTATGATACTTTAGATGTAAATGACCCCGCCGTAATCACCACTTGCTGATTGATACACGAAGCTCTGGCGCAGATTTTGCTCTTGAAGTTGGATGGCAGTCGCTCCTGTAAAATACATTCATGAGAAAGAGTAAGAAAGGCGGCATGGACACCAAAGTGTAAGGCAACTGGAATTACCGATAGAGTGATAAGAGCAGTAATTGTAGTTATTTAAATTTAACGTTACAGGATGATACGAGTATATTACGTTATAATATAATCTGTAGCAAAAATATCTACCTAAATATATATCTATCTCATTGGAAAAGAAGCATGACTATTATATAATTGCTTTTTTTCTGACGAACCAAAAAAATCTCAGTTTTATACTTATATGCCCGTGTCTGCTCATGTCCAATCATTATATTTAATGAATTTGAGGTTTATAATAATGTATTGATGTCATATTAACTTAGAAACGTATAGGTACTTATCCAGCGCCAGCATCACTACTTAACATTATATTACAGTTGAGTACCGCAGCCCGAACACAATACCATCGACCGGCCGCCCAGTCTGCTGTGACAAAAAAAAACTTTCCTCTGGCCGTCAGACGACGAGTGACTTACCGGCCATTTGTTTTTTTAGGCTGCCCCGCGCACGATAAAGTATTTTTTGTGGCAGTAGCTCTATAGGGTTGCGACTATGTCGATATTTTTTATGATCCGCTGTTAAAGGGTTAGGTATTGAAAATTATCGATATAAAATTTGAATGTAAAAATATATTGTCTTTAATTTTTATTTGTAATTAGACACAGAGCATTCGCTCAATCGAGTAAGTACATGCTTAGTGCAGTAATTTCATTTTGGTCTTGAAATTAGTATGCAAAGTGTTAAATTTGTACCTAAATGGTCTAGTCTAAAGTTTCACCTGGATATTCGCATAAAAAATGGATCAACATTAAATTATTGCAAAACTAGTAGGTACCTAGGTAGGAAAGAGTACCTAAGTAAAATTGAGTAGGCGCGTATATTGGACCACTTCTGAGAAGTACGTGCCTAATTGATAATTACTTACAGAATAAGTTTTGTTTGTGTCAAGTAACTATTTTCTTTAAACCATAACGAAAGAGATGTACGTACATTAAATTTCAAACCCTGTTAATAAAACTTTTTCGTGGTTCGATTATAGGTATATTATACCGTGATGGAATCTATGTAAAAACTCCGAGTAAAGTGTAATCACTAATTGCATTGGCAACTCTATTTGCTATAATTATATCGGTACAATAGTATATCGAAGCAATTCACGGATACAAAACAAATACTTGGACGTTATATCTACACCATTCAATCATTTGTTTTAAGCAACAACACTGTTAGAACAAATATAATCAATAATATAACACGACAACTTGACAGTTATCGATATTTCAAGATCGACCTGTCGATACACTATCTTGACTTATTCTTTTTGGTACGCACTATGCCATTGTTTGTGAACAGAGACAGATAATGTAACACAACTTGAGGATAGACAGAGATAAAACTACTCTCAATATGAAAGAAAAGATGCAGTTAATTTTCCATTTCATTAGAATACAATGAAAGTTTTTCATTGTTAATTTTACTTTTTTAGCATGAGTAATGAGACACAATAATACCTATCTTCTAAGGAATTGATAATTAAGTTTTTAATAGATATTTGATGTAGCATTAACGATATAAATTGTTTTTTGCTTACGGTTTTTTTATCATTCAAATCTATGGCGGTCAAATATGTTTGTGATTTCTCATTAAAATATTCAATAAACTGAATAAATAAAACAGAAATTTGTTTATAGACGTTTTAGCAAGACGCCGATCGAAAGCAACGATGTTCCTTACTTGTTGTAAGTTCTATGCCACTATTAAAATGAGACCTAAAGTCAAACTCAATAGGTATTATTTTATATTTTAACGTGATTCTTTTCCATTGAACTCATTTTCGTTCTAACTACGAAGCTGTTATTCTTCGATATTTTTCGTTCGAAATAACTGCTTACTGCCCTTCACAACCCGTTGGCTCTACTTTCATACTTTATATTAATATTATTTTTTTTATACCACTTAGGTGGCAGACAAGCACACGCCCCACCTGATGGTAAGTGGTCTTCATAACCTATGGACATATACAACACCAGGGGCTCACACCCGTGCTGCCGACCCTGTAAAACCTTCTTATGCCTTTGTAAAAGAATATTAATAAATGATACATGTCATAATAAGAAAAATCTATCCCGGTAAATATAAATAGTCCAACCGTGTTAAATTCCGTAAACTATAAAACCGTTTCTAACAAAATCCGTTGTGGTACGGATTTATTAATGCGTGAATCCGATTCGTATTTGCTCCTTTCTTTACAATAATAAGGGCTGCTATTATACAGCTACCTTCTGGGTTACGCAAATACATCATATCAAAACAACACTTAACGTACTGGCCGTGTTGAGGCAACCATTTAAACATTTGCAACACTTGAGTAGTCTGGCACAGTTCCTGTTATTTTAAGAGCGAGATCATGAACCTATAAAACTGACGGACAAGAGGCGTTGAACACGAAGCTGTGTCACAAAAAGGGCGGTGACTAACAAAGTGTGAGTGCATAATTATGCACCCAATGGTTGCAATGTACCGATCGTTTAATTGTAATCGATTAACTCTGAAACTACTTGACCGATTTCAAAAAACCATTGGGAAGCTACATTATCTCTGAGTAACACAAACTACCTTTTAACTCGATATTCTCACTAGATCTAGGATACACGGGTGAGTCCGTGTGGCGATGCATTTATCTATAAAGTAATATTGGGTAATGTTTTCTTACCCACTCCTATAGCTCCGGATATGAGGGCTATCAAACTTCCGCAAGAAAGTGATAACTATCACTAAAGTTGAGCTCTACATGACAAATAATTAGGCCTGAGCAGTAATGGGTTTATGTCTTGAGATTTTAAGCCATTGAAATAATATATTAAAATTATATATCAATTACCGTTATTATATACCAATAAGTACCTGTATATACCTACCAATGTTTTAGGCATTAATCAGGCGTATAGCCACCCAAAATGCCAGGGCGTAAACCCATCACTAGGCCCGACCTTTCATTGAACTTGAAAAATTGTAGCAAAATAAAAGCAATTTAATATATGAGCGCTTCTCATCAGGTGGGCTGTGCGTTTGTCTGGCCCCTGTATAGTATGTTTTTGAAAGAAAATTAGTAATGAAACGACAAATATTCCCCTAACTCTTTTCATCTTAGCGTTATGTCCCGATTGCAACCGAAGCTTGATCTGGAAGCTCAATCCACTTGCCTGCTTTTCCTTAACACTACCTTAATCTTGGGCATCCATTGTAGTGCGATCATATCAAAACCCTAACCCGTAAGTTAGGAGAAGTAGGTTCACATCGGTAGTGTAGAGACTGGAAATCGAACTCAGAACCTCTAGATCGTAAGGACAACTCCTTTACCACTAAGTTAACCAACCGCTGAACAGAAAAGTAAGAAAAGAACGCCTCCTACACTATCCTAAAACATGCACAATATCGTATTTTACTACTAAGTAGATAGGCAGTAGTTCCCCAGTCCCACCGACCTAGTCGGAGAGTCAGTCTTATAGCAACTTTCGAATGTATAATAAAAATATACACAGCTCATTTAGCAAGCCACATAATCTTGTAATGTCGATCCAAAATAGGAAAGCAAGTCTCATCCAACAACATAAAACTAATTGCATTTATAACTTTTGAAGTTTTATTCAAGTTTTATGATTTGTACCGAATGCACCCAATAATCTGTATAGTCGGTTCAACGGATATTGGTCGTTGTAAGCTAGATAAACAGCTCTATTTATCATGTTTTTGGTTTCTTGATTTTGTTACGGTTCATGTATAGTATTTTATAATATTATGGTATATGGGACCCTATGGGGGCCTAGATAAATCAAATGAATAATGGAAAGAAGAAGAAATAGAGTTGACTGCCCAGAACCTCTGCTATCTAACTTCATTTTCAACCTCTTGGGCATTCTAAAAGACAAATAACAAATTCCATAATTTTTAAATGTAATACTTGCAAAACAATATCATTTAGTATACCTACTTACTTTATTGCTAGTAGGTATGAACTTTACTAACCTAAATAGTAACGTCAAAACAAATATTTAGAGTGTCAATGGCCAATTCACTACTTCCTATGTATAGTGCTGCAGTCTCCACTTGCGTTGGGATTCAGCCTACAAACCAGTTTGGTTCCTTTATGCCCCAGACCGCCTGTACTGCAGCTGCGTACGGGCACCACACATGCGACTAACCGCAGGACATTTCTAATACAATATCTCGGTCGCAGTTTTGTTTCTTTGTCTGTGCGTCAAATTGTGATGAGAGTTTGACTTTACAAGTTGTTGTTGTCATTTACGTTAACGTATCTAACTGTACAAATATAAATAATGTAATAAAATCTGTGCTGCGTACTTATTATTATAACTATATACATACGTAAATCTATAAAGTTTGTCTCTGCCTACCTCATTGAGAAAGAGGCGTGCCTTTATGCATGTATGTTATGGCACTTATAGAATAGAAGTATATATATAACAATTAGCTAGTTATTATATTGAAACAGTTTTAATATCGCAATTACAACAAAACACCGAAAACCGAGTTTAATCTACCTATAATAATAACCATTTTTTTTACATTTTTTACATCATACCTATTATCATACTTTATATAATAACAATATTGTATTATTATGTTATTTAACACAGACTCTACATAATCTACACATAACATAAAATGTATTTATTCATTTGTCATTGGCTTGTTTACAACTTCGTAAGGAAATAACAACCGCATGAGCACTAATTAGGCCTATTATTAATTCCATGATATATGTACTCGTATTAAAGACATAATCTGGTTGGGAAAAGTGAATAGAATTGACTAAAAATATTCAACACAAGGCATTGGTAGGATCCACAAACCTCCTAAAACAATGAAAAGAACTATCAGTTATATACATTTTCTCACGAAGACGATGTGGAAAAACTATACAATAAATAAATTTTAGACAAAATAATAGAGTTGATTTTAGATAAAGTATGGTCATCCTACATAACGTATACCTACACACATGAACTAATATAATGAATCGAAACTGTAGGCTATTTTCTCGAGCTAGCTTTAATGATAAACCAGGCCGGCAGTCAGTTATAACGCCAATAAAAATATACTATCTACTTCGTACATACGTAATAGATAAATATAAGATACCTACACTATATTTCAGAGCAATACAAATTAGGTACAACGAGGTCGAGACAAACAATACGTCACTAAATGTATGGAATAAAATTTTCTTTTTGAAGTTGGTTAAACATACTAAAACTTTCTCCAGAATCAGAAAAGTATTTTCTGAAAACCGCATCAAAATGAGTTCAACCAAACGCGAAATAATCGCGAACAAAGATACAAATATACAGGTCAAACAAAGTATTTCAAAGTCGGTTAGTAAAAGGTTACGAAAGGAAATTTTTGAGAAAGTATTTAATGAGAGTTGCGAAACGGGAAGTTGTTCGAACGGTATTAATTAAACCTGGGAAAATGGGAAAGTATATTATTAGTTCGTTGCGTAACATTAATAAAAAATTTAAAAATGTCTGCTCATCCCAAGTGCCACAGAGCACCTGCTATATCTCACTTACCGATGCAATTAATGAAACATACCAGCATATTTAACTGTTTTTATAAAGCAACATCCTGTCGACCAGAGTATAGTCATTTTATCCAGGAAACTTATACTTGAGAAGATTACTTGAGATTTCTATTACTTAATGATTGAAAATTCAAATCAAAGATGCTTGTGGTTACTTACTCAAATAATCTCGTTAAGGTTTCAGTTCAAGTTTTATCGATGTCCCTGAGAATCGATTTCACAAATGGTAGGAACCGAGATCAACCTAAACTAAACTGCATTATCACGGATTTCATCGATGAATATAAAAGCGTTGTATTCAATTTATATTGCGTACTCTTCCTTCCTTCTTCTTCTTTCTCTTCCTCCTATAGTCCCGGAGCCTTTAAGCGGGGCGTGAAAAAGCATTTAATGAGGCCGTCAAGCTGAAGGCCGCCACTGTAGCACTACCGGTGTATGTGGTGGTGACCCCAGTCCTGAGACTTTACCTTTAGCTTACCATCAGGCGAGGTAAAGTCATTTTGACGTGTCCTATTAAAAAAAAAACACATTGAGTAAAGCATGAAAACTCGATTTCATTAACGAATTTTCACTGGTGAAATACTGGTGACTACACATACATTTTAGAATGGATGAGTTCCATTTCCATTCCGATTTCAATGCACAGGAATGGGCAATTTAATATCCTACTTTTCTACTATCATACTAGGTATCATAATCATTCTTCCGCGCGAGCGAAGCCGCGGGCAACAGTTAGTTATAAATCAATTCCAAATTAATTTACATATTTTTCGAGTATTTGTAAATTTTACTATTAAGATACCGATTAAAATGTGTAGAAGATGTCAATAATTAACTGCTATAACATTTTATTAGCAAAAGTTTTCGTTTCACACGTTTGTTTCCCAAAGACATAAACCAGCTTGATATTTCGAAAATCAAGTTTAAGTAAGTCAAAGTTCCAAATGATGTAAGTACCTACTTACGTGCTTGTAGGGTAATATTTAGCTGTAGGGTTTAAATACTCGACGTATTTGAAGGTACTCTCTATCCTTGAAATGAGCGAGAAGCCGCTTGCATTGCATCCTCGGAGTGCCTACCAATAGTTTCAAATATTCTCAAAGCGATCGGTATGATCATAGATCTGAAAAAAAAAAACAGGCTTTCATTGAAAACAAAATATTTTGCAAGCAAAAATGCATGGATGTTTGTTATTTTTCACGCAAAAACGACGGATCGGATCTGGATGTAATTTGGTATAGAGATAGGTTATGGTCCGGATTACATTTTATAAGCTACTTTTCATACTCGAATAGGTTCTTGTGGCTCGGGAACGGGACCAAAATTTTACGCGTGTGGAACCGTGGGCTACAGCTAGTATACGATATAACTGTGTCCAGTGAATATTTTTTGTAATACTAATGCAGCAAAATTAGGATACACTCCACGTAATGGTTTACATTTTATGTTGAACATCCACGACTCGACTATTATGACTGAGTATAATATAACTTCGTTCCTGGGTGGCCATATTAAACCAATTTTCTTTTTTCCAACGCTGACAATTCTCACCTCTATCAATTCAAAGAACTTTGATTCAATTAACACCTGAGGGTAAATTCTCCCAAAAAAATATGTTCAGAATTCAGTCTCAGTTGAGTCTCGATCTCATGTTGTTCTCCTAAATATCAAAAAAGTATTCTTGTAACCAAAAGTAGACCGGTATACCTTTTTCGACATTTGGGCGATCGAGTCTAGATTTTTATTAAGAGTATTGGTCCACTTGGGTCCCACTGGACTCAGATGCGTATGGAATATATTATACAAAGTCAAGATAGTAACTGGCCAAGTTGCCACAATTACCGTTTAAAAAGAAACTATATCAAAAAGGAGAAACTTTCTCGAATTTTATTTTAAAGAATTTCGAATTTCAAAATTGCAGTCTTTCACTGGACTTTATCGAATTGGATCGCGAACCGAGCAGAACCGAACCATGCCGAAAATGACCGAAATATGGCGAGAGTTCGCGTGTCGTTGCGCCGTAATCGTATCTTCGGTAGATAAAAGGGTCTCCTGGACCGTTTTAATTAGGCGGTAGAATGTATCGGGTGCTTGATGGCCCTGATAGGGTTACGCGTACCGTAGAGGAATTTTGTTGCAGTTTTTGTTTTGTTTTTTTTTGATGTTCGAATATTTGTTTATAGCCTGTATGCAAAACTTGTGAGTTATGTAGTGCAGATTGTATATTGAAATAAAAATAACCAAGAGCGAAATTATACATTGATGTTGATTCTGTGGTGTACCACTAAACTGTATCTTCATTTTATTTGATATATGAATAAAGTTAGACTCTAAGGTGAGTGAAGTGAGATCTCTATTTTACAATGTGAGTTTGATGTAAGAGTTTTGTAATGGTAGAATCGGCACCATCATCCTTTAAAATGAGTCATAAGCACGGATTCCTCATGGATACGGAGGTATCCCTACCACGGTATGTAGGACTTGAACCACATGCTTAGGTCTGGCAACGCTGGGATATAGGGAGCCTCCTTCGCACCACGACTGAAGACAAGTACTATTGACGATTACTGAATTATTGATTTGCTAACCTTGAATACTGTCCTGTCTTATAAGTGTTATTTAGTCGTTACGAGAATTTTAATAATACAAAATTATGTGTACTACTACTTAGATGATAAGGTAAACGATGACCAATAAATTATGGAACTATGTCTCTGAGACATAACTAATAAAGTCTAGTTAATATTACTAAAGTATTCATAATATATACCTACCTATAAACTATCACTCGACAACCCTGTAGACTGCAGTGAGGTACGTAACCGTTTGCGATTCACTGGACAGTGCCGTTCAGCTAATGCGTACTTACACGAGGCATAGCACCAACTGAATAACTGCGAACTCAGGTACCTTTAACACAAGATTTTATTAGAGTGAGAAGTTATAAACGTCGGGCTTTTATTGAGATGTTATCTAGTCAGAGCGCCGTTCAACGTTTCAGTTCAGTCTTTAGTATCAAGTAGTTCACAATATTTATACTAGACCCTACTAGTGTTCTGAAATGCACACGATATGTAAAATGAATGCATAAAATCGGGTTGTGTGTGGTATTTTCTGTCAAATATATTACCTATATTATGAAATCTACAAAATGCCTTAATAAATGGCATGGTAAATACATTACCTTAACAAATTGCACAGTCGTTTCTCAGAACGTTACATTTAATCTAGAAAAGTAGGTACTTTGGCCACTGGCCAACCTTGAAAACTAAAACATACGTAGTTTAATAACTACGTAAATTATCTTGGATTTCATCTAAATCACAGACGGTCAGTCTGTGACCTGTATCTGTAAAAGAACCACACAAAAAAGAGAGATAGGATCGACTTGAAGTCCGAAGCCCGAAGCCTAGTCGGGCTTCGAGCTTCGGACTTCAAGTCGATCAAGTCTCATAGGCAGAAACGCTGGTTCAGTGATTTATACAACAACTTGAGTAATTTATAATCTCATTATAAACAACACCTACCTAGACTTATTTTATTGGAAAAGGTTTCCATGGGCCAAGGAAAAAGGAACAAAATTTCACGTGGGTGAAACCGCGGCGACAGTTAGTATCGTTTTTATGCCACTCAAGTGGCAGGCAAGCACACAGCCCACATTATGGGAAACGGTCACCGTGTCACCGACAGCTAATAGAGAATGAAGTAAAGAAAATGTTCTTACGTTCAAAGTTGTCGTGTCTTCCCTGGCAGGTCCAGTTGCAGGCGGGCACCGGACAATGCGACCAGTTCCGTAGATCGTCGATAGCACAACTACCGATAGTATTTTGCTATGTGCCAATACTTTAACTTAGAACAATGTACAAATAAGTTGAAGGAATTCAATGGACATAAGAGGTGCTTAAAAGTAGTGGCACTTTTGTATTCTTTCAGCTACGACATCTATTGTTACTTGCAGCAAAATATTTTATTGTGAATCATGAAACAGTTACAACAATATAAATATATAATAAAGTTATGGTGTTTGTGGTTGAACCCCTACCAAAGTTCAAAGAAGTTGAAAAGGTCTTTGGTGCGTAGCGATTTCTACGTATATATATACAAAAGTGGCCCGACATAAGTGTCGTCAGTTATATTTTCGCCAAGAATTACGTGCTTATGGTAACTAATGTCTAGTGAGGTATCCAATAGCAAAATGTATGAACACCTACATTGTAAGTTATATTGAAGAGAAATACCTGTTGTTACTGCTTTTTACATTAAATAGTGGTTCTGCCTATTGTTATGCAAACCTAACACTATTACTTTGACAAGTTAGAAATTAACATGAAAGTTACATTTGCAATGTTTAAGTTCCTACTTATTATCATGACTTTTACGCTAGGCGCACACTGGGCGACACGCGACAGTGACAGCTCGGTGACAGGCTACTTCCCATACTTGGCGTCAGAGATGCGGAGTTGCACGACAAGTTAGGGGAGTCGCCGCGTCTAATGGCGCTGTGAAATTGTCGGTCGCAGCCTGTCCTCGCGTCTAGACGCCGAGCTGTCGCTGTCGCCTGTCGCCAAGTGTGCGCCTAGGGTTAGTTAACTTTGAACATTGGAAGTCATTATCCAATTGACTGTTGTCACTTTTAATTCGATTCATCTCAAATCTTTGCTGAAATCGCCACCACATTGTTATAAAGTCGATTCGCACACTAGATTCAGTTTGTGCGAATCGAGAACTAAAAATATTAATGTTAAGCAGGGTCATTTCGCACTGCTCGTGTGATTACATTTTTGCTTTGTAATGTGTAATGACCCTTTACCCTCTTCTGCTTAGCTGTTATCCTCCTTTCAAAAAAGTATTTGTACACTACAAGGGCTTTTCATCGAAAGAGTAAAGTAATTGTTTCTATGTACTGCATGAATCAGATTTTGATATTCAGTGCAGTTAAATTTGTGGTTACGATTTCCTTCACGATCGTCCCATTGATTTTTAATGCTGATGTACATATTGTTTTGTTAGCTAATACTCCGGAAAAGTTGATGCCGTCATGATATTCTGAAAAAACACATTTCACTTAAATGTGTCACTTTTTTCATGTACGCAAAATTGTGAGTAATGTGCAATGAGATACTAGTATTATAATAAGATCTACTAACCAAATTATCTGTTCTAGTTGGAAACATAAAAATGATGGTCAAAAGTGTGACCAGACATTGAATCAAAACCGATGGACGTATAATCTGACAGTCGGCAGTTGTATTTTATGATTTGACTACGCCTTTATTAGGGTGCTCTATAATGTATTTAATGTATCATTATCCATAATCTTTCACCAATTTTTCCTATGCACACCATATGAATCATAAAATCAAATACTACATAATATGGAGTTCCTTAAGAAGGGCATCAGAAGGTTTTTACAGGATCAGGATCCATAGGCTACGGTGATCGCTTCCCATCAGGTGAATAAGTACACAATATTTTTTTGAGGATTTGTTATGCAATTTGTGTGCAACTGACTAACGTCATACTTTTCAGTCACTTCTGTTGCAATCACCGAAATGTACTGTCACGTCCGCAAACGTATGTTGACCAGTTCAAAGAAAATTATTACACTCGCCGACACAATGCCTGAGTTCTATGACACACGAATATACTGGTCCTATAAGACATTCATACAAGGTGTAATAAAAAGCTTAACTTACTGTCTCGCTAAGTTTTCTTATCACGTACTTTAGTGGTTTAGATTACCTATACGGGATTTCCACTACATGTATTTTTTTAAAACACCAAGCCGTTTACTTTATTATGCATAGCACGAGCTAGATTTACGATTATTCAGAATTTTATATGGATCCGGTTCGATGGTAGGTGCTGCAGCTAGGCAGTAATGTGCATAAAGTAATTCTAAATGCTAATCAGTTATAAGCTTGATAATATAATATGGGTTTTTCAAATACAGGATATTAAATAGTTCTTGGTACGAACAAATAGCTTAAGTTAATGACATCCTAATACACAAAAGTTAACGAGAGCATTCGTTTTATGAATTAAACAATAATTGTTAGGATTTTTTACTATTTCGTGAAGTATTTTTCTTGTACAAAATTACCCTTATATAATGAAAAAATGATTATAGCTCCGACTTCCATCATCGTAGTGCTAAAAACCTTATTAGGTACCGTCACTTTGAACACTTTAAGATTTCTAAAATCACGTACACCCTTTTAAAAGTTTTCCTTAAAACAAAAGTCATAAAGATGGGTGATGGACATCAATACCGCTTATGGCTACAAGTCAATAATTATTGACAGAATTTTGTTCGACGAAAACCTATACAAAATCTCAGGTTTCAGACTTATGACAAAATAAATGAGAAGGAAAGTTACGTTTTTAAAATGTGCTAGTGTAATGTGAGTAAATGATGATAAGTTATATAATAAACTCATGTATGTATTCCTTATCATCATAATAAAATGAATGAATTTTAGAGAATGTGATTGGTAATCGATTACTCTAAACTGTGTACACTTGCAACACTAGATGACTACTTCTTCTGTAATCTTATGTGGGGGAATGAAGACGAAACAGAACTTAGGATTAAAGATGTATTTGTCGTAGTTCAAATTAACAAACTCGCAACCGCAAGTCCAATAGGTACCTTAACAAATGAGATATAACATAACATAAAAATCAAGCCTATATCCCCGAAGGGGTAGGCAGAGGTGCTAGCACCCACATTTCGCCAGTTTATGTTTAGGTCCCAATGTAATAGGTGGCGAGCCTATTGTCATTAACCGGGCACTTATAAACCCGCGATAAATACACACATAACTTCGAAAAGCATCGAAAAGTCATTGGTGTGTGCCATGGTGAACCTGGGATCGAACCCGAGACCTCGTCTCAGCAGTCCATTACCCAGATCACTAGGCTGGTATGAGTAAATGAGATATAAATACTTAAATTTAGAGGAAGCTACGAATTGTGCTCAGTTGCATTTTCCCGTGGTGGTTATTAGAACTACTTCCTCTCTTTACTACTCTACTAGGTACTTCTCTTAGTGGAAAGCGCGCATCCCGAGTTCCTGTCCTTGAGCAATATCTGTGTATGTATCGCTCAAACAGGCATTAGTTCAGTATGAGTTTTGTTGCAGTTGCAAGGAAGTGGCGTCATCATATCTGACAGAAAACGCAAGCGATAACACTTTTCTCTTATTAATTCTATAGGTTGTTAAATTCTTTTATTGATTTTTTGGTTGGCCAGTTAGTGTGTGACCTTTTTGACGTTTGTTCAAGATTTTGTCTCAAGGTATATTCGATTCAAAGTCTAACTAATTAATTTCTGCGCTTGCTGGAAGCAGACGTGTTAACAAATTATTATAAATTTATTACGAATTCAGTGAAGTATTGATATACAAAAGTGACTCTTAAAGTGACACGTTAGAGTGTAATTACTAAAATACTGTGCGTGCTACTTAGGACTTTGTGCTCCTGCGCGATACCTGCCACCAGCACCGCTCACCCCCGCGAGTAAAGAGCGCCGTTGCTATTTTTCATCGCATTCGCACCCATACGCATACATCCAATAGATAATGCAAAAATCATCACCTAGTACCATATTGATAAGCGGAAGCGAAAGCGGTAACGGATCGACTGTGAACTTATCTAGTACCAAGGATGAAGGTGTCAAGGCCAATAGTGCTATCAGAAAACGAAAAGAACGTACAGAAGAATTGGATTATAGAACCGATTTATCAAATTTCCGTAAAGATATGATGAACTTCTTGGAGGATTTCAGCAAAAAACAAAATGAAAATCTTAACTACATACGAGACGACATAACAGAAATAAAAAATGAAATGAAAGCAATAAAAACTAGCACAAGTGAATTTACCCAACGGCTGGAACAAATAACAAATGATATAAAAGTCATCAAATTAAATAACAGTGCCACAGAAAACAAAGTTAAACTCATAGAAAGCGAAATCTCACAAATAAAAGAAATACAAGATCGCGATCGCCCTGTGTACAAATCGCCAATCTTACAGCAAGAAGACCTCTACCTAGAAATCCAAGACCGTAACGAACGACAAAAAAATGTCATCATTGTGGGTATACCGGAAAAAAATGATAGGAACTCAAACTCAAGGCAAAGCTACGACAGTGAAGAAATTATGAAATTACTAATAACAATACACAAAGACTGCCCGAAACCTAGTAAATCAATAAGACTCGGCAAATATACAGCAAACAAAGACCGACCGATCAAAGTTTATTTTAACAACTCGGATATTGCAAAGCAATTATTACGGAATAAAAACAAGCTACCCGAGAATATAAATATGTACTCTGACCAAACACCAGCACAAAAACAATACCTACTAGCATTAAAAGAAGAATTAAACAAGCGTATATCGGACGGAGAACAAAACCTCACTATAAAATATGTAAAAGGAATGCCATCGATTGTTATTAACCCGATCAACCAAAAAAACTAGTTACAGTCTCGCCCCGTCATGCAATAATAGCAGATAGAATAAGTCACCAAATTGTAAAAGAATATGATAACATTTCGCTACGCCCATCAGCACTAAGAATATTTTATGCAAATATGCGTAGCATTAGGAAAGCTGGCAAATTTGATGAAATCAAATGCATAATGAAAGCGATAAAGAAAACCACCCACATATTGATATTTACTGAGACATGGTTCACTTCGGAAGCAGACGCTAAATTATATCAACTACCTTACTATAGGCATGTTTACAACTATAGGGAAAAAAAGAAAAAGAAAAAAGATAAGAATAAGGATACAGGTGGCGGCGTCTCAATCTATATTCACGACAGCATAACATATGACGTAACAGAGAATATATGCGAAGACGGCAACCATTACCTTTGGATTAATATAGATAAACTATCTTTAAATATAGGAGCGATTTACAAACCAGGAACGAGCAACGTAAACAACTTTTTAGAGACCTATTCCTCCCAATTAGAACAAAGGAAAAGATCACTTGTGATCGGCGATTTTAACTTCAATCTCCTAAATGTAGACGCAGACGTAACAAAATACCTAAATGAAATTAAAGGAGCGGGATATGAAATAATAAACCAAGTGGATAAAAATTACGGTACTCGCACAACCAGCACTACAAATTCTATACTAGACCATATATGCACAAATTTGGGGAACCACTCTTTCAGTCTTTCTATAATAGATTCAGAATTATCCGATCACAAACAAATGTTTCTAGAGATAGGCGGCTTAGCACCGCAAGCCATTAAGAGATCACAATACAAGGCACTTGATTACACAAAACTATATAACAGTGTTTCAGCAGCAGACTATAAAAATGAAGAAGACGACTATTGTTACCTAGAAGAATTTATTCTGAGACATATAGATAATACTAAAATAGACAAGACTAAATTTTTAAACCCCCCACAAAAAGACTGGATAAACCGAGAAATTTTAGATGCAATTAACTTACGCAACAACCTATGGCAACAAACTAAATCCCACCCGGATAATGAAGACATCCGAAAAAACTTTACCGAAGAACAGAACCGAGTGAAAAAACTAATTAAATCTTGCAAGGAAACCTACTACCATAATTTATTTTATAACACTTACAATCAACCGAAGAAAATGTGGGAGGTCATAAATAACTTAGCATTAAACAAAACTAAAGAAAGCTGTGCCCCGCCGAAGCTAATGTCGGACACGGGACTTATCTCGGAAGGTAACCTAATATGTGACTTGTTTAACTCATTCTTCTCATCCATAGGTAAAGATCTAGCCAACAAAATACCCAAGTCATACCACGACGACACCAACAGTATCTTCATGTACGAACCTAACTACACACATAGTATAACATTAAACGAGTTCACACCATGCACTACATCCGAGATATCAAAGGTTATTGATGACCTCGATTGCAACACTAGCACCGGGTTAGACGGTATAAGCACTAAAGCAATCAAATGCCTTAAAAATTTAATTATTGAGGGGTTAACCAAATGTGTTAATTTGTGTCTGATACGCGGTACTTTTCCCGACAGTCTTAAGACGGCTAGAGTGACCCCTATTTTCAAATCCGGCAGTAGGACCGACCCTAATAATTACAGACCCGTGTCCGTCCTACCTGTTATGTCAAAGATATTTGAACGCGTTATATATAACCGACTATACAGATACTTAATCGAAAAGAATTTTTTAATAGACCAACAATACGGCTTTCGCCCTAAATCAAGCACCCTAACAGCTACAATAGATCTAATTACAAAAATAAAAACACAAATAGATGAAAAAAACATTGCAGTAGGTATATTTATTGATTTAAAAAAGGCATTCGACACTGTAAGCCATTCCAAACTACTAAAAAAATTAGCTAACATTGGTGTCACAGGTACGGCCCTCGACTTGTTCAAGTCATATCTCAGAAACAGAACACAAGTAGTGAAAATAGACAACTTTACTAGCTCCATCAAAATAGTACCATTCGGCTGCCCTCAGGGTTCAATATTAAGCCCATTGCTGTTCTTAATCTATATTAATAATATTAATCAAATAGGACTTAAAGGACACCTAACGTTATACGCTGACGACACATGCCTCTTTTACTTCGATAATTCCATACAAAACATTATAACGATAGCTCAAAATGACATAAACATACTAAACGAATGGTTGAAATACAATCTGTTAACAATAAACACAACAAAAACATCATTTATGGTACTCGCCGCTAAAAACAAACCTATTGGCGAGTACTCGCCGCTCACTATAAACAATAATATTATTAGACGTTCCGACCACGAGAAATACCTAGGACTATGGGTAGATGACACACTTACCTGGAAAGTGCACATCGACCACGTCAAAACAAAATTATCATCATTATTAGGAGCATTACGCAAAGTCAACAACTGTATTCCAAAAAAAGTAAGTACCATAATATACAATTCATTAGTAAAGTCGCATTTAGAATATTTAATTGAGATATGGGGATCAGCCGCTAAGACCAACTTAAGACCTTTACAAAGAACCCAGAATAGAATAATCAAGGTGCTGTTTCATTACCGCTATCGCACACCAACAAATACTTTGTATAAAAAAACGGAACTATTCAATCTGTCGCAATTATACATATATAACACCTGCTTACTAATAAAAAACATAACCACAAAGTCTATACAATCAAATATACAACTAGATAAAAAAGAAACCACACGTAACCTAAGAAACAATAACAAGCTACAACTTAGGACTCCTCGTACTAATTATGGCAAAAAAACATTATTGTTCGAAGGCGCACAGCTATACAATAGACTACCAAATGATATTAAAAACTGTGAAAGTGTAAGTGCATTCAAGAGTAAACTTAAAGCGTATGTACGTGCGCTTTGAGTTTATTTTTGAATGTATGTGTGTATGTACATACACTGTAAGAAATGATTGTTGCTATCCCAGCTCGCCAGATGAAAATGTTAATCAAATCATAATATTATTATGTATTGCTATGTATCTCATTTTAAGTGAACCATTGTAGTTCTTATGGGAAATAAAGTTCTTTAAACCGAACCGAACTTGTTCGATCGATTCCATCGCCACTTATATGAGTCATTAAGATTAAGCCCACCGATATTATTCTGGTGGCCGCGTTACGTATCAATCGTAGATTCGTGGTCACCGCTTAATTGATTAATTACTGATTTCGCGTGAATGCTTCATTTATTATTATTATCTCTAAGCAGAATACCACAAGTTCATATTTCCGTTTTTTTCTTAAATCGTGGCAGCGAATGCAAAAATTTGTAATCACCATCTGGTATTAAATCGGTGCAGACCGGAAATTGAACTGGCGCATTTTATAAGAAAATCGTACAAATTGATTTTAATTGCTCCTTTGATTTCCGTATTAGGAAATAACCTTCGCTGTCAATTAGTGATGAACTTGTTACAAAAATTGTAATGGATTTTGATATCATTGGCTAAATTGCGCGTCGAATAGCTGCTGTATACACGCATGGCACAGTAAGTACTTAGGTATATGAAGTTTTATCAGAATCTTTGGGATCCAAGCCATTTTTACCTATAAGTCGGAACACATGTTGAGACGAGGCTCTAACGCAGGCTTTCTTCTTTAGATTGGCACGTCAGATAGCAGTTCAAGTTTGGATGCAATCGGGATTGGCACTTGGATGAAGAGGTGACTCTCATCTACATTATCCTTGAAGTGGTAGATGATTGAATATTGTTATTATATTATTCTTACTGTCACTATGGTTTTTACACAATTGCACCACAAAAGACATGCTGTATTTGTATTTATTTTCGCTATTTAAACTGACTGAATCGAATGACGTTTGTCGTTGCTAGTAGTTGTAGTAGCTGACTAGTGTGTGAGTGTGTGCGTGCCGACTTGTACGTAAAAGCAAGTGGACCGACTCTAGTGTCGTCAGTTGTATTGTTCAACGCATTCCGTCCATAGATTTTATAGTTACAAGAATAGGATGACAACTTAATAAATTACTCTCAACATCTATCCGTAACAAGTGCATCAATTGTTTTTGCACGATGCGCAAGACCTTGAGTGATCCAGTCGCGTGAGATTCAAATTCTTCTCAATTATCGTTTTTACGCTGTGAAATCGGTATCAATAAAAGTTCTATGTTCTAAATGATCATCGGAGATTAATCGTGAAGGGGCTTTCACTCCGATGCGAATTTAAAATTTGAGAGCTACGAATGTTCGCAATAATATCCATATTTGTTACATAATATCATAAAATAGAAAATTCAAAATCAATCTAATTAATTGTTTCATTCTCTTTACAATTCGAGAAAATCTCACGTTGCACAAAATTGAGATCTTTGAAATTGCATACATTACACCTACTACGTATGTGTGGCGTTTCTACTTTTTTGTAGTTCATTGAGTAAAACAAATATTGTTAAACAACCCTAATAAAAAAATCATCGCGATGTAAACAATAATAATACCTACTAAAAATGTTAAGTTTTCACAATAAGGTCAAATCTCTATATTGAAATTTATACAAACTGCTAATCCATCTACCTGCTTAATCTAAGTGATCAAGTAAATCACCATTATCTTAGACGCAGTTTTACAAGCTTTTTTTGAAGCTGGAGTCCAATAAATTGAGGTTACTGTGACTTAAAATTTAAGTATGGAACTCAAGACGCATGAGAATAAGAATCTCGGATGTCCTTAGCTAGCAAGACTCTATAAAATCAGTCAAAGTTATTCAAGCGTAAGTTATTTGAGTTTACAAAATTTTAATACATACCTACATACATACAAAACACGCCTTTTTCCATTGGGGTAGGCAGAGTCATAATATTTGTTCACTTGCTACGATCGTGGCATACCCCTTTCGCTTCTTCAACTTTAATGAATATTTCATATACGCACGCTTGCGGGTACTCTTGACCTGGTCTTTCTCCAAAATGGATCTGATTAGAATGTCGGCCTTAATTACCGGGTTGCCCATTCATCCTCGCCTCATATACCTGTTTCGTCTTTCATCCATCCCCTATATAATATCCGAATCATCTAAGCATCCCTTTTAATTTTAAGCGCCATTAAAATAAATAAAATTTCAAAAATCATTGAAGCATGCATGTTTCGGAACCAGTCCCACACTCTGGTCATTTTATTACATACTTTTTTTACTTAGTTGGCGGTCAATTTGCATAAAGTCGCAAGTAGCCATACAGACGGTGGTTCGAGATCGTAAAACGGACGACCATAAAAGAAACACCTTTTTGCTTATAAGGGAAGTCGTTGTTTTGCAAAGAATTAATATATGTGATTGTATTATCTGAATAACAGCTTGCAACGTTTTGCGATGTCACTGAAATTCGTAAAGTATTTTTTGATGGTAAGTAGTATGTTGTAAGCTAATGATAATACCTATATGATTTGTGGTACCGCTGTTATCATAGTATAAGTTTATCAACAAAGGTTATGAATTATATAGGAAGAAGAAGAAACAAAAAGTACCTATATAATCTTCTGCCAAACTGTAGATCAGTTTGATTTGGGTGTTCAACAGTTTTATGGAATATAAATTATATCTGGAAGAGTTATTTTACAGCGCTGAAATAGTCCAAAGGAGAAGTCTTCGGAATTCCATATTTATAACATTTCTTTCCAGTAGTAAGGATAGTTCTAAAGTTCATTTTTTATCTCTGTTCAGCTATTATGACTATCCTACTACTTAACCCTACTATTCTACTGCGCGAGCAACAATAGTAACCCTTCAGATATAAGTATAAATTTTTACTAAGTACCTTAAGTAATTTAGCACAGTAAGGTTATCATGCGTACCCTAAAAAACGGTGTAACGAAATGCTTATAAGGTCAAATCTTTTCAATGTCGTTACACTAACTAATGACGTCATGCGTCGGTAGTTGATTGCTACGTGTTACATTTAACATCTCTGAATACAAGGTTGTCAATCAGCATAAGGATCACCGAATAGTGTATCATTGTTGTAAAAATATCGCAATCTTGTGAACATTACCATACGGAACGAATTTATAATATTGAGGTGATCATGGTATTGGCACACTATAAAGAATAGTAGGTACTGCATTAACTGACCAGTTAGCATTTGGCCTATCTCTGTACTAGTTATCATACATATTGAATTTCTAAACAAATTTTCACCTCCTGTAATTCACACCCTTTAGCTTTTTTTTTTGCAAAAAGTAGCATTTTTCATTAGCTCTAGTTCATTTCTTTAACAAGTTTCATAAAAATGTAAGCACAGACTGAGTTTCTTTCGCATTTATAATATTAGTATCATGATTAGTAACTATTGATTAATACCAGGCTAGCCCTTCGGTACTCTCGCAATTTTTACCCGACTGCCGAAGAAAGGAGGGTAATGTTTTTTATGATAGTGAATAAGTAGTAAGTAAGTAGGTATGATAAGAATGATAAATTTAGTATGGCAATTGCCAACGGCCATACCACGTTGAATACACCGGTTCTCGTCCGATCACCGAAGTTAAGCAACATCGGGCGTGGTTAGTACTTGGATGGGTGACCGCCTGGGAATACCACGTGCTGTTGGCTTTTTGCTAGTTTTTGTTTTCACGTTCTCTTTTAAATTATTTTTCGCTATCTTGGTGTATTTTTTTAGGAATAATGTAACCGAAATTACGTCTTTTTTAACCGAATTCAAAAAGGAGGAAGTTCTGAATTCGAAAGGTATTTTTTTTAGATGTGTGTATAGCGATTACTCTGAGATTTATGAGCCGATTTGCGTGATTCTTTATTTTATACTTTTATAATTCATTATTTTCCCCGAACCCCATCAGCTAACTTGAATTGATAGTGTAACAGTCTTCAGTACTTTACGTTTCAGTACTTAACTGACAAAGCTTTTTCTAGGGTTGATAATAATAATATCCCAGAGTTCTTGAGAAGTTACCCAGGGTTCTGAAGAGTTCCTTCTTAGGGTATACCCGGGGCCCCTGCTGAAAGACTCAAATAGACGGAACACTGTGTGGTTTTAGTACCCGTTGGGGGTATTCACACGTTAAGAAAAAGGATTTATTGTAATATGAAACACATTTTTTCTGTCATCATAATTTATTAATATAAAAATACGAATGTACATACAATTCACTTAATTACATCTGAGCAAGAATTTTAGGATTATTATTTATTATTATCGTGGATATTTCAACTTTAAGTATAATATTATTACAATTATATAATTATATCGTTCTTGAAGATTTTTTATATAATATCTGTATTTGTTTCATATCTCTTGACAATTTGTCATTTGAATTTAACAACAATAATTAACTATTTCAAAAGTGAACATAATAATACATCTATTATTATTTACAATTTTAAAAGTAATATCTTAAATTAAATCACGATTATCATTAAACTGCTTATTGCCCGACAGAACTAAGAATATTAATAATAAAACTATAGAATAATTAAATAATAAATAACAGTTGTAATAAGAACCAGTCAATTCCTAATAGTTTAAATCTATATCCTATTGTTAAATTACTATCAATATGAATAATTCCAAAATCAACACTGTTGGAGTAAAATAACAATTATCCAAACAGTTTCTCATTCGTCGCTATTCAACAATAAAACACCAAAATAAAAAAATATTGCCTAATTTTCGATAAACTAATTCATTTTTTCTTAAAATTTGGAGGTAAACAAAACACTGCACAAACAAACCTTATGAGATCTTTACGAAAACCAAATCCACGTTGCAAATACGTACAAACATACCTCTAGTAATTTTACATTGCGTATTTATAATCGAAACTTGGACTAATAATACTTTTCATTATAGTTAAAATAAAATTAGGTACAAATACAAAGTCATGTTTTAATACTCGTCTAAAAATGCATTTTTACAATCGCTTAAAATCACTGCCTATCTATCGTACACACAAATTATGATGGAATATTTTCCACTATGTAGTTAAAGGCAAAGCTACACGTTCTAGATTGCTAAACTTTAATGTAATCTGATTTTTCTAAGTTTTTCTGAAGTTTTAATAGAAGTGCTTACAAACATTTCTTCAGCGTCTCATAATATCTTCTATACTGAAACCTTTCTTCGGACCAGTAGATTGACTCGTACCAGGTTTCGGATTAGCTGGCGGTTGTATTCCAATTATATTCTTTATTCCGCTTGTTATAAAGCTTGAACTGCCCTCTTCAAGATCTTTCTGAACATCTTTGCAATTAGTGACGGTGGTTGAAGTACTTGGAGTAGTGTCTTTCGGCGGTGCATGTTTTACTATCAAATCTTGAGCTACGGTTTGTTGTGGTCCCAGTACTGTGTGAGATACGGAACCAAATGCCATTTGAGGGTGAGGTGGTGGCATTGGAAGTCCAAATTTATGATATGATGGCATTCCCATTATTGATGGAGGAATTCCTACCACTACATCCGCGTTTACTATCGGTTGCCGTGGCATTGTCAAGTTTGTCGGTTCGGGAGAACGAGGTCTATAAATTGCTGCACAGGACCTCACATTTTCTCCAATGTCTGGTGGATGGCTTCTCTTCCTGAATGGACTCATGTACATACCTGATGGCCCTGGATCCACAGGCGGACTCACCATTTGACTTATTTTTGATGGATCCGGTGGCGCGACTTGGTGAAGATCTCTTCTTATTTGTAACTGAGGATGTCTCACTGGTGGTTCAGGAATATCTGAGTAGCGCATTTCTTTTTCAATTATTTCTTCAGAAGTGAACCGTCTTTTCTCATATAACTCAGAGGATGGCATACGATGTTTGTCCTGATATTGTGGACGCATTGTGTATGGGCTAGCTCTATCTCTCTGATCATTGTGATGACAATGAGTACGTTCTACTGGAGACGGTGAAGTCCGACGTGGTCTTTCTTCGCTTTGTTCTCGTCCGATACTTTCAATAGATGAGGAACGTGCCCGTCTAACGGGAGAATGTTCTGGAGATGACAGTTCAGGATCTTCATCGTCAAATCCAGGTTCAATCGGTGAACCAGGTCTACCAATATCTTCTTCACCTACGTCTAAAACATCACCTGGTGGCACATCACCGACAGCGTGTGTCAATGCATGTCGTCTTAAGTCGCAGTTCCTTCTAAATACCTTCCCACAAGAGTTACATTCGTAAGGCTTGTGATCTGTATGAGTTAACAAATGTGTCTTGAGGTTAGAGCGTTGGTTGAAACTCCGGCTGCACACTGGACATTTGTGTGGAGACTCTTCCATATGAAGGATCTTATGCACCGCCAGAGTCCTTGATTGGCAAAATCCTTTTCCACATTCTGTACACTTGAACGGTTTCTCCTTTGAATGTATGTACCTGTAACAAAGAAAATACAAATAAATTCCTATGTCATGTTCAATATTAGATTTGGATAAGGGTATTTCTTGGGAACGAGTTAATGCTAGAAAATAATATGTTTTGATGAAATAAATGCTTCTAGATAAAGTGAAGTCACATACAAAGATTACTAATAGCATAATATGAAACGCACTTTATTTATGGAACACAACAATACGTAGGTATTTGAAACGGGTTTGGTTGGAATTGAAGGCGTTCATTCATTAAGAGAGGAACGACCTTTAGTCATCTGTAGCCATTCATTGTTCGCTATTAATTAAAATGAGCAGTTGTCAACATAATACAATAACTGTGCGAAATTCTATGTAGTTGGTGTGATAGCATTTTTTTTCTATTGGTGACCATTATACTGGTATGCTTAGACGTGCCTTGAACGTGATCCGAGTAACATGAGCCTTTATACTCAAGGCGATACCGACAGCGTCACATGCGAAGTGTGCGATCAACATCGCCATTTTTGTAAGGCCTCCGCTTATTTTTTCAATTCCCTTTTTACTATATAATTATCATGAATATGCGGGGAGACAAGAAGATCATGTTAAATTGGTTCCATTCAGTAGGAGTTCCATTGGAACTGATTGGATTAGGTTAAAAGCACTTTGTGGCCAATTAACATCAGCTATATTAGATTACTAGTAACCATCTGTTCAGTGGATTATAGACAAAACAGTGTTGAAAAGTATTTCATATGAATTTAAAATATTACAGTGCCATCAAACTTTATTGAAAGTTGCGGTAAAGGTAAAACAAACACAAAAGTTGGTCATGAACCTGAATATAAAACAAATGATGTTTTAAGACACAAAACGATTTTATAAAACGTAATGAACATATCGATTGGAAACCATACTGTTAAAAGTCATTTGTTACCAATTTTTTTTTTACAAAAATGTAGTTTTAATTGTATAACGATGATTTTTATGTGCAGAAAAATTTGATGCGAGGTCGGCCTGCGAATTAATAAAGGAAGTATTGGGAGCACCTTGTAATCATAATAATAGCCCATTAAGGTTCTACCCACTAGTCAAAATTGAATAAAGTCTTAAACTTAGAGTTGGTCTAAAAGCTAATTTTATTTAAAGTTAGTAAAGTAAAAAAATAGTAAAGCTAATTTTGAGGCAAGCTATAGGAAAAGTTAACATAATTTTTCATTGAACTTTCAAACAACTATTAAAAATAAATGAAAAATCTACTAATGCTAGTTTGATATCTACGAGTATATAGCTTCATTTTGTATAGAACAATTACAAAACATTCAATAACCTACGGCACTTAAGACAAAAATATTGAGAATGACCACACTCAGTTAATCATGGGTAACTCGACAAAAAATCTAATAATAAGTTTAGCTGAGTTAGTGTAATGATGATGACTTCAAAATAATTCATTCGTTTTGTCATTCTAAGAATGCGTCATGTAAATACTGCGTTTAAAAACTAGTTAATGGAGATATTTTTGTAATTTTGTTTGAATGAGTAAGTACTTTATGCTGTTTTGAAGATACAAATATCCATAGTTTGATCACTGAACGGATTTCAGTAGAAGACTGTATAACAGTACCTACCTACTTCATAAAAACGCAATAGTAGTAACTCAACCGCAATTAGTGAATTGCGCGTCAGGTTAAATAACAGATAAACATCTAACCCTTAACATAATATCTTTTATCTTTATGCAGCGATAATTTGCCTATAAGAATTCATTGCAGAGGCATGAAATATTACAAATATCCAAATTCAATTACTTACATACATATATAATGAAAATCGATAACATCAAATCAATTCATGGGATTATATTTGAATGTTATGAGTATTAAAACGCTGTTTTTAGGTGTGTTGATACATCATATTATTTTATACCCTTTCGTGATACTCAATGAGAATTGGACTTGAATTTATGTTTTAACATGCTAATTTTATTTAGGATATTATTGGTTATGCCAATCACATCGCACGATTAAAACTGGGTACAATATTATAAGGACCCAAACGATATCAAATATCTTGTCATTTTTAATGAATTTTTATTAATTCTTAAACGAAATGAACATTCAGATTAATAGTTATGTGTGACCCATTCCATCATACGGAATTCTAAAAAGGAGTAACGACTCATAGCAATTACACGGGTTATATACGCATTTTAGTTTGCTCTTGAGCTCGCAGTTTCGCCAGTTTTACACATTCAGTTCTTGGAAACACGAAAACACGCTTAGTTGTTTATTACATCAATTTTATTACTGTGAGAGAGTATTCCTTTCAACACACTAAACTACTTGTATTGTTTAGAGGATTCCTCTGAAACTCAACGGAGTACGTAACTTAATTTTCATGTTTAATTGATAGTGAATCTAGAAGAAGTCTGAAGATTATTATAGTATAGTGTGTGTATGCCAAATGAATATAGTTACGAAAGCACGACATCTAAAAGCGACTACTTTAAGCGAGAGAGCTAAATCCAAGTTACTTATAAAATGGTGTACCTATCGTAGGTCTAGGTATCTGTAGGCAACTACGGTTGGTGTATTCAGTTGAAAATGGTTATCTACAGTATTAATAGGTGTCAAGCTATAAAGTATTTACGCTTTTACCTATACCTAACCGTTTACATAACATACAGAAGTAGGAAGTAAGGAGTATCAATAAGTAACATACACTTTTTGATACATGTACATTTCTTGCATTACCTAGTATATTAATTTTTTGTGTTATATGTTTTTTGCTATTTCATTTTTGCTTTTTTTGGTCTCTCACTCCCTATTTGGTAATATAAATTGTAAATATAGATTGTTATAGAGCGAAACATACTAGTTTCAAAAGATTGACGTCAATTTTTTTTGGTATTGAAATAAACAGGAATAAAATTTGAGAAATGTGTTATATTTTTTTGGATATTTTAAGTTACTGAATTAGGTACTATCACAGAACTATCATTATTATTGATAATGGACTTACTAGAAAAATGAATGAATGATTTTTTTTTCTAGAGAACATAGTAATTCATATACTATCTTTGCTTTGAAGTCAAGTACAATAACGAATTTCTCATAAATCGAAGAGAAAGTCAAGCAACGAATAAATTTATGAATGAAGTCGAAGAGAACAACGCGAACTTGCCAACGTCACGCAAATATGATGTGAGTTGTGACTGACGAACGGACCGGTTCCAATGTACACACGGGCTAGTCCAAACACCCACGTCGGAGGTATTAAGTTTTTGAAGTATTATTAGATAATGGACGTGCCTTCGAAAATTTATGATAGATTTATGTCTTGGATGAAAAAAGTTATAGAAAAAAAAACAAAATACATTTAGTACTTATAATATCGATTAAGTCAAAAGTGATTTCCGCTTTACTAGTTGCCTATTCAATTATCAGATATTGAGATAGTTTGTATTAATAGCAGCTCAGAGACTTGTTTATCTTTAGATTTTTTAATATAGAAAATATTATCAAAAGCACAATATACACCAAATCGTGATAATACTTAGTTTATAAAGAGCCAAACAACTAGAGTAATATTTAAAGCATTAAAAACCACCCAAATGTGCTATACGTAACATAGATAGAGAAAAAGTGTTCCAATTAAATAAAAACCTGATCTTTTAATATCGACGCCGAAATTACTTCCAATAAATTTTAAATATCTAATGAACGCGATATCTTTATTGTAAAATGAATCGAGAGCCACGATCGACATCGTGTGATGACGGATTCGAGCACCAGTCCAGCAACTTTAGTAACATCAGAGAGGCCGACGCCAGATTCAAATTAACAAGGCAATTACCAAGTTACAACGAAAACATTCAACACAAACCAACTAAAACTATAAAACACACGATTGCTGTTGAAATGGATAAACCTAGAAACAATATCAAATCTTTGAACAACAAAAAAATTGTTCGTGTTACGGTCACTCTTCATAAACATAAACTGAACATTCATTTGGGAGGCCTTAAAATAAAAAAGCGGGACAAATATAAAAAATATACATTATTAATGACTTAAACAAATCTTACCCTCTCAGGCATCTTATCGCGTCAGTTCGATCAAATCTGACATTAAATGAAATATAAGTAATGTCTGTCTCTTCTTATTATGGTTCCAGATAAAGATCGCGATGGACAGTCAAAACCCCATCAAGACACAGAACGAATATTAAAAAACGTGGCTCCAAATTACAGAGGGACTGAGATTCCGCGCTAATGGGTTACATTAAAAATATTTCCATTACAGTTGCTTGGCGTATAATATATTGTAGAAGATACACTTATAATGGTGAAACTGGTGGTGAAGTGGGATGATAAAACCAGTGACTTATGAAATGAACAATATTAACAGTATAACAGTTGATAAAAAGGACACAGTCCTTTAAAAAGGGCAATTGGATCAAAAGCATTGGTCACTTTACTAAAATGTTATGTGTATGTTAACAATATTTTTTGTGGCGTTTATGTAATTTTGTTAAGTTAAGAAACCAATTCTTTTTAAAAAAACTGGTTACAAAAATATCTTGCTTCATTTTTGTTAGATGATTTGTGACATCATCAGATTGAGTGACAACACAAAAACATAATTTGGGTGTACCAAGTTTGATAATCTAGTTTAAAAAATTCATCTGACAATAATATAATATACCTGTATCAATTTTAATTTAGCAAATTAATTTTTTCAATTCGAATTCTTCAATTTAGTTGTGTTTGAATTTGTTTATCAACCAAGATCAAGAGCTTAGTAACAAATATAGACAGTGATTGTTATAGACCTGTTTGTTTATTAAAGTCTTTGAAGTTTGAACATGGAAAACCATTAGTTAGATCATTAATATCGAAATTAAATATAATAATTCAAGAAACTATACAACATACCTATTTGTTAACAATAATTTGTTTTGCTTTAATTATTGAATTTAAAATAAATATTTATTAAAGTGTTCTTTTATAATGTTACTATTAGTCCTTCACCAAAACTAGTACCACGCATCGAAACAATTTCTTTTTGCAGACATGCTTTTTAACTGTTTTTTTTAATATTAGTGCGTACCTACTCATGGAAACTTCACGTTATTTTAATATTGATAGCAACTTTTTGGGCATACTTGTATCGGAAAATATTTTATGTTTTGCTTCAGTTTCAGTTCTTCTATTAACTTCATCAATTATTGTTGCATCAGACGCTAGTTTTCGATAATAATTTTATATAGGTAGGTACTTTGCTTTTTTTTCTATATAATATTTACGGATGAATCTTATATTAAAACGAACTAAAAGTACAACAAGTGCACAACTACAGTAGGTAAAAATATACAATAAAATCACCTCATTTAAGGTTATAACCTTATAATCAATCAATGCAAATTATTTTACGTAAAATGAGTTGTTTAAACACCAATAAAGTACTTGTAAAATATTTTTATAAAAATTCTAGTTAAATGTAAAGAGAGCAGGTACAGCGGACGCGCGTTGGAATGCCGCTGGGGTCAGTGTCCGATCCCTCCTTACGTACCTCCCGTTCATCTACACTATCTAAACCTATCGAATAGATTGATCGTAAAACGCTTTCCTCATTAACTTTACTAATTACATCTTTGGATTTCATCGTTTGTGTATCCGTATGTGGTAGAATTGCAATAGTAAAAACTCTTAAGATTAAGTTTTAATGATCTATGACCTTATTATAGAACCTTAAGATGAGATCTGTTAGGAATACGCGCAATAGGAATGATTTTAGATGTACCTACTGTATGATTTTCATAATGTCGCTCAACACACCATACACTATTATTAAGTTCTGATAAACATTTATATTCAAATGACACACAATTAAATTGGTATATTTTGTTGAAACTGTCATAACAAGCACATAAATTGAATCTTTTGAATTAAAATTAATTAAATTAAGTCATATAAAACATAAATATGGCAGAAAAGACAATGCCACCGTATTTATTATAATGACTGGAGCGCTCTTAATTATGTTCGTGGGTGTATTTGCAAAACCCACACAAGTGCAGAACGGTAGCGGATGATAATACATAAATTTATTCAAAGAAACGTTACATGCCGCACACCGGCACATAAGTAAATCAAAACCGCTCACAAATAGTTCGTATTAACATAATCTTGCGATTTGTATAATGAAGTAGCAAACTTTGTTATTCAAAATCGCGTCGCTTTCAGGCAGATGCATCGGAATATAATTTTATTAGTCATTTTGATTTTTCTATTGATTTTGACATAGTGAAAGATGCGAGGAAACTAAAAGCTCACGGTTTTATGTAAATCGTTGTTTAGGAATAAACATTTAGATGACTTTTATTATAAGTTTTAAATTCATTTATATACATAAGTGTTAACATATTTAGATACTACGGCAGATGAATTTAAAATACATGAGCTATTTAAATGACTTGTAAATGGAAAATATTATAACGCCTCAAGTATTATTTCATTGAATATCTATATCTCAATAATATATCTTAACTTGTCTTATCTTAATTATATTATATTAGAACTTATAAGTTGTTCTTCAAGGCACAAGTAGTTTTGTTTATTTCACGATACATGATTATAAAGAATCAATAAAACATGTTGTAACCTAAACTCAACTCCAGGTTACAGTAAAATTATCTCCTTGTCAAGTTTGCCGTATTGGAGTGCGTAAAAGGTGTAGGTACTTAAGCAACTGTTCTTGGCTGGCGTTTTGAACCCACGCACTTTTATATCTTTACAAGCTGGTTTCCTTTAAGACGATTTATTGTTATGCTACTAATATCTTAGCATTAGTAGTAAACGACGCCAACGCTTTACTTTCCAATAATTAACATTTGAATGACAGATATTGTTCAGTACCACACTGAACACTGACTCCGTGTGAACTTCTTCTCTTTTGAATGGTTATCTTGTTTACAGCAAATCTATACTAATATTATAAAGAGGCCGAATTTTGTAGGTTTACCTAACAGTTTCTTTGAAATTCTTTCCATCGTTTGAAGGGCATATTATCCCCGATGGACATACTCTATAATATTATGTGGTTTGAGTTAAAATAAATAAATAATAAATATTCCACGATATTTTACACAACGCTCCCTAGACCCTAAGCTTAGTTTAACTATCTTTAAAAAAAAACATACAAACTGAAGCGAAGGCAAGTTGCTAATAAATGATAAAAAAGGACTGATTATATTATTATTAACGGACTTCAAGAAGAAAAAATAAAAGCCATTTTAATGATATAGATATAGAAAAATACTTTCTAATTTACCAATCAAAACGAGAACATGTTTCTTGGAAGAAATTATGTAGTGTTAAATGCAGGAAGTGAACTATGCAGTAAATTAGCTTCATACAGAAGCTAGGAACTACTTAACAACATTTCAAAGAATCATTTGACTAATTAGCAAACGTGTCGGTTCCGACGCCTAGTGAAACTTAGAAGTTCAATTAACATAAAGGCAGTGGAGCTAATATTTCTAAAAACAGAACCATAAGAACCTGTATTGGTAGCAAAATATTTACAAGAGCTATATGACATAATGCAAATGAGCCGATGTATTTTCGCAACGACTGAACGAAATTAGCATCACCATTAGAACGTTTTTTGCACTGCTTTTAACAAAATGAGACGTCAATATACTGTATATCGTTTTGTTTTTAACCGCAATGGATTTATGATAATAAGCTTCTTTAAAATAACTTAACTGAAGTTGGTAAAGAAATAGGATTTCAAGTTTATGAATAATGCAAAACTTACTGCTAAATCTATTATGTTTAAAACGGCATCGCGATAGTATTATTAATTTTATTTAAACGTGAACGTATGGTATATCTTTTTAATGTTTAGCTTCTCTATTAAATACTTCGTTAATTGTTATTTTAAACCTCATTTATTTATAAAATAATGTTACTTTTGTAATTTCTATGGCATAAATAGCTTTATTTATAAAATCATTTTCTGATCTGTTTTATCTCTGCTGCAGTATTATAGTTTCATAAGAGATTGAATCTTTATTATTTAAACCTCTCAGTGCGTCCAACGGGAAATAACCATTACTTATGCCCTTCTGTAATCTTAAACCTAATACGTTATTACCTTCTATAGCTTGAACAGATGTATAATCCGGTTTGTTATCGTTCCTTTAAGATGCAACTAAACATTTCAGTATTTTACTTTTATTTTAATGCTTTCTTTCCTTTTTTGTCCAAAGAGGTTTAGTTGTTTCATTAAAAGATAAAAGAATTTAGTTTATTCGGTTTAAATAACGAATCTTTAATTCATTTTTTAATCTGCTTCAGTTGATTACCAGGTCTTTTCTGTAATGTAAGGTATTTCGAATACCATTACGATTAATATTATTTTATTATAGAATCTATTCTACCGATTATGAGTCCCTTATTGAATTCAGATTGGGTTTCAAAAATAATACGTCATTACTGGAGCTTCGAAGCTTAATAGGATTCGTGTAGGCGCGTTGCATTCAATCAGCACAATGAGTCGTTAATGTAACTGGTCTAGACGCTACCTACACAAGAAAGTCTTTCGTTGCTTTACTCAGTAAGTGTAACTAACAATACTTCTAGTATTGTTAGATTTAGTAGTAGGCAGTTATGCAGGCTTTTGCTGTTGCGTTGGTTTTACTCGATTTCTAGAGTTTATACAATACCTACTCCTATAGACTCTCACTGTGCTATTCTAAACTTAACCTGTCACAAAAAACTTAATCAAAAAATAACACAGAGTGCTCCGCAATGCGTGGCGCTGTATCATTTATTTTTCATTTGTACACTAAAGAAATTTGGTATTCGTCGCGCGGTCGACGTTATAAAAAGTCAAAACCCCAAAAGTCGGACAGGTACGTGGACAAAAAATAAATGGAAAATACTAATGGAGCGGCGCGGTGAGGTTGGACCGCGAAGTGCTACGGTAAGTAGCTGGTGGACGAGAATTTAATATATTACTTTCAAAGGCTTAAACCTGCTAAGAAATCTAAAGAAGTTGTAGTGGTGATCATACTCGCAAATAAATTGATTAGAATTTGTAATTACATTGTAGTTAACCTTACTATTGAGTCTGTTGACATGAACACATACTTAAATAACAATGTTCCGTTAGTAACAGAGTTGCATAAAATTTGTCACAGCTAATGAACAATCTTAATTTCATTTTTATAATCGATTAAAAAAATATAATGTTCTGTGAATAAATGATACTAAATAACTCATTCTGGTTACAGGCAGCTACCTACGCTGTGGCATCCACAGCCGGTTTGGCTGCGCGTACGCCGTCCATGCGACGTAATGGGAGCGACGGCTCGCCGCTGCCGCTTCACACACAATTTCACCTCTGAGTGACGCAAACATTCATTGTACTCGTAACTGTGTACTTGACTTAGCCGACATCAGGTGCATTTACCTAATATTCTTAATATAAAAAATTAAAAAGAGAAGTAAAGCTTCTCTAGTGAGTGTTGTAGTAAAACGGATTGCAGCAACGGATTGTCGTGACTACCTGATTAACGTTGCAGTCAGATGCATCTACCTCACTTTACATACCTCATATGATAAAGCTAATCATGCAAAATGTTTTAAGAACTACGCAACTCTAACCTCCATTGAACATGATAGCGAAAACATAACCGTATGTACAATTTATGACTTTAGATAATTAATTATTATAAACCAAGTTTTACTAGATGAAACTATTAGCTGTGAGAAAGTATGCAGTGATTTTAAAGGATTAGAAAGTGATTTAAGAAAAATTGTAGAGAATGTCCAAATGGATATCTAAAAATGTTAAGTATTGAGAGTTCTTTTAATAGATGTTGCGAGAAGCTATGGTTATAAACATAAATTTGACTACTTGTTGCCCAATACCACATAATTATTCTTGCATATTTATGCGCGGCTCCACCTGCTTAAAATATGAATCTCATTCCCACAATCCACAGGATCCTGTTCCAGGGACAAAGAGTAACGCCTATGTGCTGTTCCCGCCTCTAGTCTATATTATATATGCGCTAAATTGCATCCAAGTCTGTTCAGTCGTTCTGGTGTGATTGAGTAACTAAAGCCTGCCCAGGCAATGAGTTTTACATCCGCGTTTTATTAACTACGTTATAGGCTCAGACGCTATTGTTCTCTACTATCGCTTGTTCTATTGCCAAAAATTGTTCAGCTGCTAAAAAAATCTAACACTAAAACCTAACAAAAACTGGCCTAACTCTAGAATTGAACATAGAAATCACGATTGTACACAAACATAAGAATTAATTTATATCATAAAAATCAGTAAGGTATTTTATTTCCGTGATCCCACCGCTAATTTTTTTTACCAATCTTTAGTTTCGTTAACACATCGCTTTTGTCTTATAAAATAAGTTGGCGCCTGTCCTAAAAAAAATTGTTACTTGATACGCCTAAGTATCAAATATATCATCATCAACATAGACGCGCTTGAATAGTTCCAAAATACAATTTTTCACGGTTCGAATATCGTTGAAACCAGATTCTATTCTTGTTTTTCAATGCTGGTTTTTAAGAAATCGCTTCTATAATTATATCTAGTAGCAATAACTCGTCATTTGCTGTTTTCTGATCACCTAAAATCTATAATCGAACGGCGCCTTCGATTCCATTAAATCAAACTGTAAATTCTAAAACTTACTGTATCTGTGAAACTCGTAGAACACAGGTAGGTAATATATTTTTATTGTTTCCAGTCCTGTTCTGTGTATTCATTAAATAGACTGATAAGATTAAACTATCAAATAGATAAAACGTACTACAGGTATATATTTATCAAATTCATTACGCTTAAAAAGACCTTAACTGGATCGACCCAGAGTGAGTTAAGAAGTAAATATTCTTGTTCAGAACGGGTTCACTTATCAGATTTATAACACTGGCAGTTGATTCATGATCGTCTCGACTGGCAATTATACCAAGAGAGATATCATTAATCATGTATATTGATTGGTCCACTCTATGTACAAATCCAATTAGATGGAATCCTTCAATTTTGTTTGATCCTGTATGATTTATTGCATCTGGAGGTGCAATTAGGCCATCGGGATGGAGAGTGTTAATTTTAGTTTCGTCGTAAATCCTGTTTTAGTACTTTGTGTAATTGACCGTAATCGTCTGTAATCGTTTCGTATGGTTAGATGTTATATTGGTAACTTCACACGTGGGAAACATGTTAAAGGATGTTGTTTCTCGTAGATCGTGTTATGATATTGAAAATTTACTTGCTGTTAGATATTTAAATTCAAGTCTACGTTAGGTGAATGTAGTAAGAGTTAAAAACCAGTTAAAATCTATCATTTATGAGCTCAATTTGGTATTACGCGATATGTTATTCGTTTATTTAGCTTTAGTTAGCAGCAATATAAGTGACGGTCTAAATTATTGAGTATCTAGATTTTATACTAATATCATAATTTAATTTAATACCGTTAGTTATTTTACCCTAGTTGAAACGGTTTAAGTTTAGTGTTTCAATACGAGTAAAAAATATATTGAAGTTAATATACATAATACAATACATATCACTAATAGGTGTCATGTACCTATACTTACATAGTTCTGTGATAATGTACTGTCGCAGTTGGTACACAATTTCAAGTAATCAATATCAAGTTATAAATTCTTACTTTGTAGTTTGAAACTTACCGCTTGAAATTCAGAAAATACAATTGACTAATCACTTGGTTACTGGGAACTGTTCAATTTATTGCCACTATATAATGTTTAGGTTAAATGGCACAAATGATAGTATTACCAACTACTTATAAACAACGGAAGCGGCAAACATCACTTACCAGTTTGATAAGTAAGTATAATTATTCAATCGTTGATACAAACCTATCAAAGATAGGTAAAAATAAAATTGTTGAAAAGTATTGGTCTATATAAATTTGAATCGACAAGGATTATACTAATCAAGTGAATTAAAAACCATCATAATTCAGTACAGAATAGTAATCGGTTTCATTAATTTTGTTTCAAGTTTTGGTACATAAGGATGCCTCTTTGAAGAAATTTAATATAAAAACGATAGATAGAATTCCATATTCATAAACTCTCGTTAAGTTGTTGTCATATACCTATTTGTAGTTACATTAGTTAATATTAATCTATTTAATAGATAAGTTGCTATAGCATTTTATTTGCTGATTACTTTTATTTGCTGCAGTAAATAATGCAAAATACTCATATTATACCTATGTTAAGTATATAACAAAACTAATATTTATAAGGAGTTCATTTTTGTAATAACTAATTTTCATTGTCATTCAAATGATTTAGGCAATTGGTGATTAAACCAATCACCAATTAAAGGTAAATAACCTTTATTGATAATAATTAAGAACATAAAATACATTCATGTAACAACAAACGAACATTATTATATACCTACAAGAAATACCAGCACAGCCCTAGCCTCGACTAGTCATTTATCGACCATTCGAAAAGTTTTCAAAATTCGATCATAGCTTTTAATTTCCCATAAAATCGTTTCGTACGTGTTTCGAACAGATTAAAGTTGCTTACTCCCAGACACAGGTAATAAATAACGTGATTTCGTCTTCGAACTGGCCACAATATCTAAGCCGTTCTTTTTGAGTTATTCGACCGAAACAGAATTTTGTTAACGGGATTAAGTTTTTATGCTGAAGCTTTATTCCTTTCGTATGCTGCCGTTTGTATAGATTACAAAGATTTCTAGTAATTTATTATTTTTTTCGTTAGGATTATATTTTAAAATATCCTTTTGAGTTTCTATCAATAACTTTCAAGCTTTACTTTCTGCAATTTTTGCCGGTATTTGTTAATAAATGTTTTAGGAAATAATTAGATTTTAATGGAAACTATGTACATATACATACAAATCACGCCTATTTCCCATTGGGTAGGCAGAGACAAGATCTTTCCACTTGCTACGATCTTGGCATACGCCTCTCGCTTCTTCAACTTTCTTAATTGTTTTCATACATACACGTCGGTTGCTTGACCTGGCCTCTCTGTTCTGGATCTGATTAATATACGTACGCCTGGGTACTATGTAACCATGTAGGTACGCTTAAATAATAAGGAAACTCTTGCAACCTATGTAAGCTTAAATAATAAACTCTTGAAGTGTATATGAACATAATATTGACTGTTGTGTTTACCGCAGAAGGAGATACGCTTTAGGATTATCATATGTATGTATAAACTTACATCTTCTTTAATAGTCCTTTAATTTTACGTTTTCCACTAGAATGTAGATGTAGGATTTAGATTCGGTTTTAGCCTAAAAACGATTTCAACTCATGTTAGAAAAACATGTGCAACAAACCATCACAGAACTACTAAAATGCCTAAAAATTTATATTTCTCCATCACAGTAATTCAATTCTGGTTGCAATATAAGCACTGTATGGAAAGCCATGGGTATGCGAGGGTTCAACCGCCATGTACCAAGGACGACCGGTTGTATCGCCTTGTTAAGTCACCCGTTCCTTCCCGACAATGTAAGGAACGACTGTTTTTTTTTTTTGGCTTTTCCCTAGTATGGTAAACTATTTCGAGTCTACATTTAAATAATAGGAAAGTAGGTATCATTGTTTGATTTCTTTTATAGAAAATAACTAATAGTTTAAAATCAATCAGCGAATCCTTGAATACTAGTATTACAGCGATATGGAGATAAGAAAGAAAAAATATTTGACCTGATCTTTAAGTGAGTCGTTCACTCAGTTCTATGGGCAAACAAAGTGATGTAGGTACCAAGTACTGTCACGTCACGTAAGACTCTCAAATTTAATATTCGTATGATTTTATAAGTTCGTTTATGATTGTGACATAAAATGATACCTAATAAATATATTAGAATAATGGTAAATGTCAAATTACATTAAACCAAAAAATAACAAATGTTTTGAGGATGAGTGAAGAAATTAGTATTAGTATTTAGGTTATTTATTAGTTATTTTAGTTAGACTACCGTTAAACTAAGACTAATAAATGTCAGTAATGCAACTATTATTACTTCAGTTATAACTTAACTTACTGACTTCGATCACATTAAATAGGGCACTAAATTTAAAAACCACTATGTAGGTAGGTAGGTAAACACTTAAGTATTTTATAATAATATGAGATCAACTTCATCGACGTAATCTTAAAACGTAAACCTCATGACAGTTATTTACTGAGAATTTCTTAAAATAAGAAAGATTAAGGATCTCTACCTGTTTGTAAATTGGCTTGTGTGTATGAAGTTACGTTTAACGAACCCTCTGTTCATTTGTGTGTGTGTGTACGTGTGTCGCTACGGATTTTATCTAACGTTGACTTCGTCATATGATTAATGATTATACAGAAAGTTAGGAATACCTTTCGTGCAACAATGACAAGTTGAAAATATTCTTAAACCCTTAACTAATGGTAGGGTTTGTTAACTTAACGAAATGTACATATTAAGTCAAATAAATGGGATATAAACAATTTTTGCTGCTGTTTCTTGAAGTACTTTTGGGTAATTAGGCAAACTATGATTTAGCAAAATTTTATTAATTAAAGTAATGATTATAAAAAAGTAAAATAAAATTGCCTTCAATTCATGAGCGAAGCAGAAACTGCAAATATAATGACTGGCGCATTTCAAAGAATCAGCTTTAGCTGTATGTGGGCAATTACATTATTCGTATACAAATAGCAGAGGATGTTAATGTAAACACAAATATTCTTGAAGAACGTGGGCTCGGTTTAGAGGCCGTGCTGGATGGCACCGGTACATCGCTTTGTTTGGACAAACGACCGGTCACTGTTTGCACGTAGCTCCTCGACACCACTCGGAAATATTTCCAACGAACTCTTGAGCAATGGCTCGAGTATAATTATGAAAACGATTTTTAAACAACATAAGTTAATAAAGACAACGAGATTAAACATAAATATAGGTATATTAATAAAATTAAACTTAAAATATTTTATGAAATAGAAATAAATGAAGATATTATTGAAATAATGAACTAAAAATATGATTCTAAGATGAAATTAAAACAAATGTGCGGTTGCAATTCTTAGTTTCTAGTTTATATAGAGTAGGTACAACAACCAAATACAGAATGCTACTACAAGCTTAATGGCTTTTAAAAACTGGATTAGGTAGCAAAGAAATGCTAAATCGACGATAAGCATAAGTCTTGTCAACCCACGCATGAACACGCATAAGTTCACTTGATATGAGGTAGTGAGCTCTATAGCGATAGCAATAAAGATATTTTTGGTTTAAAACAGATTTCAAGTTACATTTTATATTCATTGAGTTAAATTCTCTATTGTTGTCGAAGTAACATTCATAAACTTAATACTTTCGTTTCAAGTTGAGAACAATTTCTTTCAACTTAACTTTACAACAAAGAAACTAAGACATTTTTGTGTACCGGGAGTATTGATTTAGTTAAAGTCATTTTTAATGAAATTTCAGTTAATTAGTTAGTTAAGGAAAAAAATAATTGTTGTTATTATAACTAGTAAAGAAACGCTACAAATAAATGGTTGACCTCTTTGACGCCTAAAATATATATTATAGTAAATAAAAATTTATAAAAATATGCTCTCAAATGCTCGTGTATTAGTGAATCTAAAATATTAAGTATTATAATATACTTATAGTTGAATTTGTAATATAACTCTAAACGAAAAATTACGTAAAATGAACAAAATTTACATAAAAAACATAACTTAATGACTGTCAGGTACCTACCTATCTTACATATCGGATTATAAAATTCCGGAGAGGATTAACACAATGAACTTTGATTTGGTTAAGTGTCATATTCAAGAAATTTAAATATAATGTAAGACTCTGTGGGGCGTAATAAAAATGTTTACAAGCCTTTTTGAATATTTGGCTATATAAAACTGCAATATGCAGTAGTAGCTGCGATAAAATCTGTTCTTTTTTCCAATTAGCTGTATGTAAGAAATTTTTATTTATCATTGAGCTAAGGAACCCTAAAGGCTTATTGTTTCAACATCAAGAGACAGGTTCTGTAGTTACGAATGAACTACTTTCGGTATTTGCGAGTGATTAATCACACAGATTGTATCGTTCTAATTTTGATTGAAAACTGACGTTTGCATCGACTGTACAATCAGTTTTGGATCACTTCTTTGTAATAGTGACGAGATAAGTATGAATATTTTTAATCAATTGTAATCAGTGGTTAGCAACAAACGGTAATTAGCCAAATAAGTAAAATAAAAATATTATTATAGAAAGGCTTGGTGACATCCTGTGAAACTTCACGATAGGACACAAAGTCTGATTTAATAAACGAGTGATGTTATAAAACAGTAAATTATGAAGACAGAAACAAAACTCCGACAACGTTTTGCATTTTATTTTATCTCGAGAATCCGAATCACGCGAATGCTAAACTTAATTGGTTGGATATAACGACAAAAAAGCGTTTTGCAACCTAACACGCAAACGCTCCAAGTATAATTTGAATAATACGTTTACCTGTCCGAATCGATTCAATAATAATGGCATCTGAATAATCTAAGACAGATTAAAATGGAATCCGTTAACGTATGCAAGTCCGAAGAACCAGATGCGTGGTATTGACCGCCGAAAATATGAAAGTCACAGTTACAGTAAACTCTTAGCTGCTATTTTATTTGTATGAATTTTCGATACTTTGACGTGGCTTGAATGTTAGATGCAAGTATAATAAGTACTGAATAAACTTTTCAATTCGACAGCATGCTGCCCATTTGAACAAACTCAATTCCTCGCTAAAAAATTCCCCTCATAAGTATTTATCGGCAGATTTTGTAAGTGATCCTTTCTGAGATAGTGTGGACCCAACGGCAGCAATTGAAATTATTTTTTTCAATAAATAAACAACTTTTTTCGTCGCCGCAGGTTAGCAGGATAAAATGCGTCCATAATGTCAATATTATTCGAGAGTGTATAAAAAGTTGTGTAACATTTCAAGAAACTTTCAAAAGGCAATGAGATACTGTGAAATCGACTAGCAGTTTGCCGCGTATCGGATACCTTCCTAATTAGTTTTGAGCCTCTGTCACGATTATTTCAAACACATGCTTGTGTAAAGGTGTAACTAGGATAATGACTCATCTAATCAAAATATTCAATAATTCACCACAGTTTTGAGTGCAATGCAGTTTATATGAACTAGCTGATGCTCGCCTGCGCGGATATTGGTTCTCGCGACCTTGCAAGTATGTACTTAATCATAAAAATTTGATCCTGTTACTTACAGCACCTGACCATACATAGGTACAAACAGACAGCGGGATGCGAGTTCGTTTTATATAAACTTACTTAACTAGTTTTTACAGACTGATTTCCAAACAAAATCACCTGTTTCAGAAGAAAATATTTAAATGCGTTAAAGTCCTAAACGAAATTTATATCCAAAAATATCGCGTGACAAATGTGCAGAATAGCCTTAAGTCATGGCAAATTCTGGAATTTGAATTACTAAGATTCCGTTTTAATCTATTCCTGATGGTCAAACTTGTGTTAGCAATATGATTGGCTCTAAAGATGATAATTTCCAAAGACCGTAGGCGAATCTCTCGTTCTTGCGATCAAGTCCACCTGCCCCTCTTTGATTTATTATGGATTCAGTATTAATTTGATATCCCTTTTTGTTATAGCCCCTTGAGCGATCTATACGAGCGAGAACCTTACTTGGTCCCCATTATATGTGGTCTCGGTTCAATCATAATTGCATATGAGCCTCGAGATAAAATAATATTCAATGCAATAATAATTCTTACAAGGACTTTAAGCAAATATGGGATGCGTATGGCAACGTTAGGATATATTTAAACTTTTTCAAGATTGTCAAGATAAAATTACCATCGATGGAGGATACTGTTCATTTACCATTCATATATGAAACTCATTATAATTGTTGTGATGCCACATCCTTCAAGGTTTTAACAACAATATAAGGATACATAGAGGTATAATTTCTTGGCTTGGAACATACGGTTGTACCTCGAGGCTAAAAGTAATTATAATGTTATTGATTATTTTGTCTGTAAATTTATATTCAGATCTTTTTTCTTCATTATTTTCTTTTTCGTCATCTCAATACAGACACAGAAACAAAAAGACTCGATGAGAAATACACCAACCTTATAATATTAATGTATCCCAGTAGATAGTTCGAACCAGTTTTTAATAAGAAATTGCCTCGCTTGCGGTAGAAAATTAATGATAGCTGATACCCGCCTAGGTGTAGTGCAATGTGGAATGTTTCATGTTACGCTTTGCAAGTACGTACTACTAATTGTTATATAGTCTATAGTTGACAGATTATAAGAATTATTGACTGTACAAAAACTGAGAAACACATTTACAACACTTATTTACGCAACTACATGCAGTTCTGTTGCTTCTTTATTATGGGTGTCTACAATTTGTTGCAAACATCTTCCTTTCCCACGAGCACTGCCCAGGATAAGTCATTATTATAATATCAGCAGGAGAATCCACGTGTGCGTCCATCATATTGTGTTCACCTGTCACTTTTTTGAGATCCCCGTAATATTCTATATGAAATAAGAATTTATTTCTTCAGTCATTTATTGAAAAGAAAATTAGATTCTGATAGAAGATACATTTTCAACTAATAACTTTAATAAACCTTAGGATTTTAAATATGTATGATTACTCAAATAGTTTAAGCAATATCATCAAATTGCATAATTTCTGATAATTAAAGATGTTGTAACGCCGATTCGCTTTTATAATTAGTCGTAACTGAATCGTGCGTTTGCCGCGAGCCCATATTTTTGCCTCTCCGGTACTACAGGTTTATAGTGTGAACACTGTTGTTTATATAGCCGTATTTATGTAGTGGTTTGTTCATCACACGATGGGAATATCGGTACTTAATGGCTAAATCGACTTCCTGCGAGATTCGACGCGAATCAACATATTTTGATGGAAGTATTTTGAATTTTAAATGAATTGAATGAGCGTGTGAGATTTTTTAGTAGTATTAATTGGATATGCTTACAAAATCTCAGAAATAAAAACTAGATATTGAAGAGAAGTAAATTTTCTCTATACGTAATGAAATTCAGAATTCTGATTCTGATGATGATTTTTATAGTAAAAATATGAAAACAATGACCGTGTCTGTATGAAAGAGGCCTCATGTGGAATTCACGCTCGATCTACCCCGTACAGCAGACATACGAAACGCGTTGGAATTTGTGCCATGATTGCCTTATTAAATGAGAATACAGTACAACACAACACCATTATTATTTATGATTGTTTTAAATATAGGTATCCTTCTTTTTTTACTCAACTACCAACTGTATTATGGGTTAAAGTCAATACACCTTTAATTTTAGTATTTGCATGGAAAAATACTCTAAATAAAGACTTATGAAGTCATAATTCTTGTACAGTAAATATTGATTGACACAAAGTTGATAAATTTGAAGAGCTATCTGTCGAATCTGTCTACTCTTTCGAAACGCATCTAATATTATTTAATTTTCAAAAATTTCTTACAATAGGTAAATTAATAATAAATAATAATTTTAAAATAATTTACTTATAAATGGTACAGCACATCAATTAGTACTAAAATAGTACAACTGATAATATTAAAGGATCCCTTCGGGAAATGGTAAAACATACCGATAAAATATTTTTAAGATAAATTACTTCGCTCAGTTTCGCTTCACAAGGCTCCATTCTGGTTGGCATAACATAATTATATTAAACTCACAAAAAATGGTTTCGAACTAACAATATTCAGGTTTTCCATAAATATAAGCGCCATGCTATCATTCTTTAATGTAAGTAAAAATATTCCGATCACGTTCGATTCTACCGATCCGCTTTTGATAAGACGGGAGCATTAAAAGGTATTTTATATTTACGTAAGGCTGGTAAGTCGTTAAATATTCATGAATACTGTATAGGTATTTTTTATTTTTGCAATTTTTTATTAATGGATATAGTTTGGTTTTAATATTGATAACGAAGTCTTAAATTGAGAAGTGATCTATTTACCTATAGTTAAAATTAATACGTTCATTATTATTATTTTTAAAATCTTATACGATTTTTAGTTCAAAAAAAATATTAAATCAGGTTTAACTTTCTTAAAAGATAGGTATAGTTAAATAATCAAGGGTTTCTCTATCGATTGTTAAACCGGTATCTTAACTATACTGATCTGATTAAAATGAAGATAACTAAGAAGTTCATCTTGAAAAGAACTTTAATGTACATTAGACCGACATTGTCATAGTGGGACATTGTTAATATTAACTGATTAGATTAGATTAGTAGTTAATTTTTCATTGGTTGATTCCATTTAACGCTTTATCAATCAAGTAGGTATGTATTAGTTCGATCGTTATTTCAAAAAATTAGTCAGTTGGAAAAATTACACATGCATCTAATCATGCATCAAACGCTGAGCATCTACAAAGTTTTGATTAAACTAGTAGCTCACTCAAAAATTTGAAGATGCTCAGCGTTTTTCAATATTCGTAACATAATATTATTCGTTATATTTCTAAGAAACTCAAGTCCTGTCTTTGATCAAAGTCTTTTTTCTTTCAAGGTATTAATTACGTCCGTGGGTTTAATGACGAGGTTATTATGCATCTTGTGCACTTTGCGAAGCATCATATTCATAACATAATTATGGGGGACAAAAAATAGTTGCACATTATGGTACGATGATTTCATGTGTTCGTTTAACGTAAATAGAATTTTGCCGAAGCTATTCGTCCTCGACTGTACAAAAACTGTTTAAGGAAAATATTGACTTCGAACTACTGATAACTGTTTTGTCTATAAACTAGCCTTGGTTGTGTGGCCCCACTAAGATCCTCAATGCCATAGTTAACTTTGCCTGCAAGTAAATACACCTACTGATAGACAGACAAGCTTCTGGAGCAGACTGTACCTATATATTAGGACGTCAGACGGCTGGCACTCCCATGGAAGCCCTATAAGAGAAATCAAAGAGTGAAGATCTGGAAAGAAGTGGATCTGTGAATCATTATAATTGATTCCAGTAATAATATGTATAGAACGCATAGCTTCAGGTGGAAAAGAGCGGTCAATACTACAACTCCATTTCAAATGCATGTACGGACGATAAAATCTCAACAATCTCTGAAGCATACTTAACATTAAAAAAACTCTTTACAGATGCTTGTTCTTGTCAATAATATATCAAGTTTGTGGTATAAACCAATTAAATGATTCATAGCTTCTTATGCAGTGAAGAAATATTGTCTAAAGTGAGTAGTCAGCCTTAGTAGAGTAAGATCCGATATTCATCAGTCATAATAAATAAAAAGTACCTAAAGGAATTATTTAATAAACAATCGAAAGTAAATGTTTACATCTTTGACGGCAAATCGAATTATTTGGTACCAATCATATCTGCTTCTGAAGAAGAGAAGAAGAAAGAAGATGAAATACAAATCCGTCATACTTATTTCGCAAATGCAAAAGTAACAGCCAAAAATTTTGTAGTAAAAGGAGACTCAAAATCTGTGAAACACTTAGTGAAATCTGCAATTCGCAATGCACTGAAACCATGGTTGTGTCGTCTGGATAAGATTATAAAATAATTATAGTTACTATTATCCAATCTGTGACGCAGCTTTTTATAACACTCTTTTACCTTTTCTATTGACTATGACTGTAAAATACAGGATGTTATTTCAATTCCTTACAGATTCTTTTATATTTACTTAACTAATAAGTGCATCGAAGACCACACAAGTCATTTTAACACTGTACTCATTATTAAGCTACTAACGTCAGACAAATAAGTACGATTAAATGTATATACAAAAGTAGTGACGGTCATCGGAATTAAGTGATAATAAGACCAAAGATTTTTTGTGACTGTCCATTCAATATCGACGCATATTCATAAAATGATGTACCAGTACTAAGTAATAATAGTTTTAAATTGCTCCGCGATCGCTCGACACGTGTCGGTACCGACAGCCAAAGAAATAAAAATGCCAGCCAATAATCAGCTACTACTCTTTTTTACCAAGAAACATCGGTAAATTTTAATAATGAGCAAAAACTCATTTGCCGAAACAAGCTCAAAGGATTTTTATGGCATTGACAATAAAAATAATCAGTGGTTGCTATAAAAAAGTCTAAAACATTTTTATGACATGTCCATCTTAAAGTTAAGTTATTGCTCGATGGATACTAGTTAGTCAAATGAATTTACTAGTTTGACTTATTTGCTGCCGGTACTGGGTCCTGCATTCTGTTGCTTGGTCCAATAGAAAATGGTGAATCATCAAAATTTAAACTAATTATGGCGGCAAGTAAAAAACCTGCTATATAATGTGGAACTGAGTCGGCTCGAATCCATCACAAAATCACAAAGATCATGGTGTTTTTTTTGTTAAAACCGATGATTGTGGTCGACCCGCAATGGAAGTTTGATTAGAATTCAAGTTTTTTTACTTTTGTACTTGTATTCAGTACACTGTATATAAGTACCTATATTGAAGCGATTGGATAACTGATAGCATCGTTTAAGTGTTGGTTATGTTATATTACTGGAAAGTTTCTTGCTTAGTGCAACCATGAATCGTTTGGGTGAACTTCATCTAAACAAATTATGACGAATTAGAATCAACCTGTATAATATAGTTGATTGAATTAAACTGAACCTGTATTTTATAGTTGAACGAAAAACCTCGCAAAATTTATTTCAATAAAAATTTCCATTGAAAAAGTTGGTCATTTAAAATATGAGAACGAAGGGATATTAAAACAGACAGGCTTTTTAATTTATGTACCATCAGAAGCTTGCTAATGATCAATAAATAAACATATTAAACAAAATAATGCAATTAAACGTAACGGTTGTAAATTAAAGTAAAGTAATTTTTAAAAAACGACATAAACGAGAACAACGACATATTTTTTTTATTTGTGCAAGAATAAGATGGTCCATATAAAATTGTTAATTTACCTGAAATAGTATGACTTCCTTAGACTCAAAATATACTCATAATATCGTAGTATAAATTAAGATTTTCTCGCACAAAGTAAGATCATAATCATTTTCTCTCATAGTGAATACTCAATCGAGTCCAAAGTTTGTACTTTAAAACCGATCGTTTGTCGACTTATCCAGGAATGACTACTAGCAGATGAGATAAGCTCAAAGGATAGTACCTCGTACGCCCTGTCAGTTTCTCCTTTAAGTTCTATGGACTCAGGGTTGACTCTCCCAATCCTTCTTTACATTTATTTTAGTTTATCATTAATTTGCTATTATGATTAAAAAGTAAAATTTATAACTGTTGGTAGCCAAGAACCTATTTTAGTTACTTTATCTTGGAATTTATTTTTTGCTGTTTCTTGAAAGTTAACTGATGTAATATTCTACATTTAAAAGAAAATATGATAGTCCGTTATTGATTACAATGATTACCGAATATTTAATTTGAATGCCCGTTTGCGATTCTTAGTAATCAAGTTATAATTAATGTTATTTATCGCTTCTAATTGATATGGTATACAAAAATGTCAAAACTATTAGATGACGCTACGTAACCAAAGAAATCGATATTCAAATTGAATATAAATTTAATCGATAAGGAAACATGTTACTACATTACTAAATTGATACGTATGTAATAGAATATATTATACTAGCAACCCGCCCTCGCTTGCTTCAGTTTAAGTATAAGATATTTTTTTATTCGTTGGTTAAATATTCATTTGTTTTTTTTATATAGGACTAAAAGTCGTATAGATTATGACTTTCTAGAGCTCCATCTCCAGAATAAATAACTAGTCTAGAAAATAAAAACATAGGTCGATATAGTTGGTTTCATTTAACGAAATAAATTTTATATTCTAACATACAATAAAACTATCGTATTGTTTTTGTTACGTCTGTTTTTAGTCGACGGTCATTTTTATTGTGCTATTCAAGGTTCAGTTTTCCGTACTAAGAATACATTTAAAACATAGATCAATGATACTACTAACTGTCAGATAATAGTTTGTTAATATATAACTCCTACGTTTATAAGTGAAGTTTGGCTAGTAAGTACATTTTCAGTTATTTCATTTTGAACTGTTAAACTTATAGTTTATGGAGCTAATAGTACTCTGTTCGATAAATTGCTGTCAAATAATCAAATATGAGAAGAGTTATGAACTGTAGATACTGACAAACGAGTGTTGAACAGTTTGAACTTTTCAATTATAATTGTGAGTAATAGTTAAAGTTAATAACATATCCGAAATCAAGCTTTACACTGGTGAATTATTGCGTAACGTCATCCATCGAACGGTTTATCCGCTTTTCTTTTGTTCATAAAAAAATAAAGTTTTAATTTTAAACTTGACATAATCTGAGGTTTTCTCTTTGAAGTATGTAAGGAATTTAGAAATATTACAACAATCTTTAGTTAACTAAGGATGGCTTAAGTGAACCTCTAGTAGGTACACTGGTCGGCAAACTCCGACCCGTGGGCCCAAAGATTTTCTTCTTCTATTAATTAATTTTGGAGTAACCCTGTTTCAGAAAAGTATGGAAGATACTAGAAATTAGCTATGAATCCAACCACATGTGAATCATCTTTTTTAAATATTTACATAATGATCTACAAAATATTATCGTCCAAGATTTGGGCGGTGACGCCGACCTCTTCTCTAGTATGTTACAGTATTGTATTTTAAGCACTAAATTTCGTCGAGTCATATAGATCTAATAGCAAAATTGTAGACTTAAAGACACTCTTCTCTTCAATTCTTTTTTATATGATAGCAACAAAACTCGAGAAAAAGTGTACTCTCACGCGTACAAAAACTACAAAAAGTTTTACAAGTATAGAAATATGAACATTTGGTAGCACAGTCCAATCAAGTCCAACGCCTGTTCAGTTTTTATAACTCACTATAAAATTACTCGATTCGCTTCGTAAGCCATCGACCCTCACACCAAATGTATGCTTTAATGAGTTATATATTATAGGATTGACGTTCAAAATATTTAAATCCGATTACTAGCTTCTTTGTAACGAATCTGTATGTGTGAGTAAGGACATAAAAATTCTTAGACCATCCGCATCTACGTTGCTTTAAATATAAATTATATAGCCAGAATATAATATTAATAATTGATGACCAGGTTATAAATATTGGATTTATATTATTCTTTCTCTTTTCGTGTCGGTTTTTGCGTATCAGCGCTATGAGATTTTTTATAAGTTAACCTTTTGTTATTACTAATGCATCTACGAATACTCTAATAAAATCGGTCAGCTCGTCTGTCATGTGCTGTTTGAGACAGCGATATATTATTTGTCCGTTATCTTGAAGCACAATCACGACTGACGAGCGACCACTACTTTAGCTATTACTCAACAAATGGCATTCGTTTGTACATTCGTCAGCCAATATTTTTTTCCGTCACAAATGTACACGAGCTTTGCTTTTGAAAGTATAATCACCTTTTACTTATTAATCAAGATATAAAGATTTCTGAGAAACCGAAGCTAGCTACGATCGAGAAACTTTATAAATATTTCGTTTCCGAATAGTCGGGCGGAAACGGCTACAGTCGGCTTAACATCTGCAACTTGACTTACACCGGCTGCCTGTTTCGTGAATACAAATTAGCTCTATAACTAACTATGATTAGCCCTGTGGAAAACTAAACAGTGCAAGCTGTCGATAATTGACTTAGAAATTATGCATATTTATTATTATCATTGATTACATACCTGTGGTCTCTCAAGTGGTCCTGTCTTCTAAAAGCTTTGCCGCAAATGTCACAGGAGTAAGGTCGTTCGTCTGTGTGGGTCCTTTCATGGATAAGCAGGTTATACGATTTGGTGAACTGACGGTTGCAAAATTTACATATGAATTGTTTTTTCGGTCTAGATGCTCTTCCTGGTGCTCTGAGAAGTCTTCTGTCTAAGTGCGGGTGCATTTGATGTGGTCCTGCGCCCGGAGGAAATAAGCCTGCTCCGGGAAACGTAAAACTACCTGCGGTAGTTGGTGATGGCCCTGGTGCACCTAGGAATGCACCAGGTGGGCCATATATTGGCGGTTGCGATGATCCATCAGACATCATGCCTTCGATGGAGGAAGTTCTATGATGAGGCATTAACATTGCTGCTGCAGCTTCACGCAATGCCACTTCCTTTCTCTTCTCAACCATCATAGCCATTAAATCAAAAGAGTTTCTCTTTGGAAAGTTTCCTGAAGCTCTATCAGGAGAACTTTTTGCAGGCTCTGTTCGTTCTCTGTCCATCATTCTATCTCTCTCCATAATTTCAGAAGGAATTAAAGCAGGATGCATTTCGTTGGGGTAGATAACTGGGTGCATAGAACGAGTTGGTACAACAGGAACGAATGCCGAAGACTCGCGATGCGATGCCGTTAACAAAGAGCCTGTAGTAATTTGACGGTGGAATGGTAAAGTAGGCGATTCGAAGCTCCCGCTTGGGTTTCTACCATTCGAAGATGGACGTTGTTGGGCTCTTTCAGCTGAGCTGGCGAGAAATTGATCATGTCTGGACCTCAAAGGTGCAGTCACTGGTGTGTCGTTGATTGGGCGAGGTGTAGACGCCCTGGATACGACTGCTCCGCTGTTGTCCGACATCACGGTTTCAAGAACATCTGTAAAGAAAAGTGTTGTTTTAAAAATTTTAATATATATGTGTTTTACGAACTCTTGAACATTTATGTAATTGTAAGTATAAATCATTGACATCACAAATACGATGTTAAAAAAATGAAATTTATGTCACTACACATGCTCTAAAGATTGTTAAAAATAATCCAACAACATGCTTGTCTACTTAATAGAGTCAGTAATGAAAACAAACAGGGAAAAGATAAAAAACTTTAGTCTCAGTCTCAGTAAATTAACCGCAGGTGAATACGCTCTCAGCTAAACACTGATTCTTATCTCCGTTCATCAGTAGATTGAATGCTCGATATACGGATCTTATTTCCATTACATCCCACGAGTGATGAACATTTAGATTTATGGATCGTGAATTATGCTTAATTAAGCAGCTCTACATTGTTGTAGTATATTAACATAAAACATGAATTCTCAGCAGCAAATGTTTTGGAATCAGATCATTCGTTACCATATTCCATTTGCATCTAATTGATTTTGGATAGCTTTGAGAACCTTGTATTAATTAAAATTAATGTTTACTTGTGAAAATCTAGTCTCTCCTAACGTGGTGATATCCATAAATTATTGTTAATTGTAATTTGATATTCATACATTTTTCATCTAATTAAGTAAAATTAAATAAAAGAATAAATTTATGGCTAAAATTGCCAATAAAATCGCTGCCTATGAAATTAAACTAAAGAAAAAACATGGCCACTAGCCTACAAAGACGTACGTTTCTAGAAAGAAACCGGTTGCATAGTTGTATGGATTGAAGTTTGGCGTCCTGGGCATTGTAGTAACACTGCTTACGCACAGATGTAATCTTTAAACCCGGGTCTAAGCAAGGAATCTAGTAAAGCAAACATATAGTCGAAATTCAAATATCACTCAACTTTTTCCTCCTTAGTAAAAAATACGACTATTCTTGGATGTATGTATAAAATATATCGAACATAATCGTATCACATAAAACTTCAAAGTTTATAAAATAAAATATAAGTCTTCCAAAAAATGACGTTCACCTAATATTAAAATCTGTGCCACAAAACGTTTTGTTTTTATATTTTTTAAATTTTCTTGCGAACCTCATGCATCATTCATCAATTTATAGTTTTGTATAAGTTATAAGCTTCTGGTGATATCAGAAAATGTTAATGAGTACCGGATTTGGTCATGGTATCGGCATTAGTGTCAATAACTGATATATTGCAGACTATTCTTTGATTTGCTTTTACTATAAATTAAAGTAATTTACTTTGAAATTTATTATAATTGCGTCTGAAGTTTTCATGTCGACCTCCAGTTATGTTTGTAGGAGTCAATATTATTCGCTTGTCGTGTAAATCTAATGTTCTGTTCTAGTTACATCTTGACTGACGTAAATTGCTTACGATACAGCGAATGTTGTTTTTGATGAAAATTTACAATCGTTGTTTTTATAGGTACCCTACAAAGGTATAGCAACCTAGTACCTCCAAGTATTCATATTCTGATGAGGAGCTGTTAGCAACTAAAATGAAATGAAATCTATAAATTTAGTAAGTAAAGCGATAATGCAATTTGGTTTGAATTAATCTCGGTTGCTATCACTGTTGAAATCCGCTCTTACCTGGAGATATATCTATATAATTAAATCATACTAGAGTGACAATTCTCGTAAAAAAATAATATGTTCAAAATTCAGTCTTAGTCTACTCTCGATCTTGTGTCGGTCTCCCAAATGTCAACCAAGATATCATTTTGGTTACAAGAATACCTTTTTTTTGACATTTAGGTAGGTCGAGACTAAATTGAGACTGAATTTTAGCTCTCAGTACTTATTCACTTCATCCCGTTCTCAATACGAGTATAAGTACAGCTCTAATAATGTCTCAAAGATTGCTATTCAGAGATTTACGATGGCCGCCTATTTCCATTTGAGAAGAGCAACATGTTTGGCAATAAAACTGAACGCGAGTCACTGCATGTGTTTTCATAAAGTTTCCGGCGTCTGTATGTTTTATATTCTTGCGTCTAGTAGTTACAGTTTATGTTTTGTTATTATACTCTTGTTTACGACTCAAGTAGGTATTCTTATTTTCTTTATGCCACTAAGCTAGTAAATACAGCGAACCGAAGGGGTTACCGTAGCTAATGGACATTTATAGAGGTGTCGCATCGTTGAACCGGTTTATTCCTTTTTGTAAACCTGATTTCCAGGATGTGCCATAATCTGAGTAATTGCTCAATGATATTATCGAACGTTTACTGGAAATATAATTTTGGTTACTTACACTGATACCGACATTTTGATTGCTTTTCAGCAGCACGAGACTTCTCTGAGCATTGCTGTTGAAAAGCAATCCGGAATCAATCTAAACAATAAAATAACCAATAACCCAATGTGTAATAGAATCAATTCGAAATATCTAATTTTATTTATTGGTGAAATATCAGTACAATGTTAAAGCATAGACATATATGGTTTACCCACGATTTTTTCCTTCACCCTTAATCAAAGCGAAAATCAATTTATAATAATTCATATTTAAAGTCAGACGTGTATCCACATACCTACATTTATTCAAGAAATATAATATTACAGTTCTCGTATTAGGTACTAAACTAAATTTTGTAAATAACCAAAGTTGAGCATCTATCTACGTTCAAAATAAACCTGTACACGAAACTATCATTTATTACTGCCTCATCATATATTTAACGGCACCAATAAGAAAAATCTAGCCATCACTTACAGCAACTACAAAAGATTAATCTCAAATTCAATTTCTTGAAGCGAGATCGAAAAAGGTGTACCGAGTCCGCATTTCACTGCACGCTGTCCGGTCTACCGTAAAAGCCTCTGATTTTATTGCTATCCTTCTCACACCTGGTATCATTACTTTCCATCCTTCTCGCACTTAGCCGCCTGATCGAATTTCTACCATCTTACTTGCACCGGAGCAGTAAAACTACTTTTATCTCTCTTTGGGTTCGAGAATTTAGAGATATGAATATGTATGTGGACACAGTGCAGTTAGTAATGGAGGCTGGGATGTAATACCGGTCATTTCAATAACATAAAGCTTTTAAAAGGAATATTTTAAAGCGATCTCCTTGAATATTTAAATTTCTAGTCTTGAGATGAGAATAGTTGTGGTCTGCCATGATATGAAACAGTCTGTATGTTTTTTATATGTTAAGTGAGTTTTTGTAAACCTCATAAACAATCAGATTGGTTTCGATTTTGTTTGTCAGAAGATATATCGATGAAGTTTATTTTCGGATTAAAATTGTATGATTTAGATAAACCAGAATGTTTAATACAAATCGAACCACTTAAGTAAAGATTGGACAAATATGTTACCATTAAAGAGTTTTTGTATGTTTAACTTTCATACAAACTGACTGAGAGGAAGTACAGGTATGATATATTATGAGTACCTACTTGAAGTGACCTATTAAAAAAGAATGAAATATTGTTGAAACTCGCTCGGAAAGTCTAATTTTTGTATTTTATTTGGATCTGTTGTGTTCATTATATACTTTCGTAGTTTCATTTTATATTTATAAAAGCTATTGAATGCTGGCAGAATGGCAATAGCAAAAACACAAATCCCAAACATTGGAAAATAGAAAACACTCATTAAAATAATCAAAGTTATTTTAACGCTGACCGTACTTATAATCACCAGTACAAGACGTGAAAGTTTAAAAATACACATACCAAGCTTGTACAGTAAAATAATAAAACAACCTTCAATTCACTGCACAATAAGCAAGCAAATATCTAGGCACTATCTTTATTGTAGTGGGCTATACTACTTAAGTATCCAGCGTTCATTTATATTTACGGTCATTCAATGACTTTTACGAGAATCAGCTACTTAACATCAATACATTGTAACATGTTTAACCATACCGGCACAATACTTCGCAACTGGCATAGAATATGCAGTCGTAAAATTTAAACGTGGAAATGCTATGACATGCCCCGCTAGTATTCGCACAATACAAAAGTTATGCTCAGTTTTGTTGAGTCAATACAAGAAACCAGTAATTAATTGTACTATCATCCACGGTTTCATTCACATAGTTTAATAAAAAAAACATCGATCCGTTATGATTGAGTAACAATGATTGTGGGAACTCGCTAAGAAGGCTAATAGTGTGAAGTTTTTTGATGGTCTAAGACATGTACCTAAAAGTCTTTTGGAGACGCTTAATCTTTTAATGACTTTCTATGTTTAGTATTGTCTTGGATGACGATGAAGAACACGCGTTTTTATATAAAAATTAATCAGTTTTTAGTTATTTTTTTCTAATTTTTAGAAAATACATCGTCTTTATCTGGCGGTTTATTAGATTCTTTACAATGTAGGTACAGGTTTTTTTAATATTATCAATATCCAACCCCTGTTATTGAAGTTGATATCACGCGTGCTAAGAATCTTAAAATTGCTTTGTTCACATAACTTACATTTTATATACTCTGTATTGTTTACTGTTTAAGTAATGCTTGTGAAATCCAGTATTGCCTCACTGGAAACACAAACAGATTCTTGCTTGTAATGCCTCCCTTCAAAGACTGGAGGGACTTTACTGTGTAATTACAATGAAGAAAGCAACATGCAGTTAACTATGATTCCACATAGAGCGAAACTTTTCCTTATCAGGCCACTGCGTTGTTAAGAGCGGTCCCTAAGAACCTTCAGCAATAATATTTCGACGTAAAAAATATAAAATTGAGCAACAAGTGCCGTTTTCAGAATTGAAGATCTTTTTCAGTCAACTCAAAATTCAAACAAAAGCTTATATGCCTTAACTCTACCTAAATGCTGTTTTATTAAAAATTGTATATTACTAATGCGAAATGGTTTTCCATGTTCTTAGATTTATTATGTTGAACGTGGCATAAACATGAATATATTTTTATATGTATGTACTTATATTCGCGAATTCGAAAGAGACACATTAATTTGTAAAGTAAAGTACCCACAATAGATATTCTGTGCTTTGGTACTTGACGTGATCGATAAACTTAGCATTTTTTTAGTAGCACCAATCTTGAAATTATATACTTTATAAAATGTGTGGTGATGATTAAAAAAAAATGTGAAATTGACGTTTGAAGTGTTGATATCTCCAAGGCTTCGATTTAGATAAATGAATTTTGTTAACATGAATTTTTACATCTGATAATGATCATAATTGCTTTTATGACTACCATAAATATGGCAGACCATTACTTTTGACATAAGTTTACGTGAGTGCTTTTTATTTTTGCTAGAAATTACTAAGTTTTTGATCTTATCTTGCCTATTTGCCGTGAAGCAACGGACAACGCTGTGGCCGTAGCCAATTATTGGGCTGGAAAAATCTAACGGGAGGGAAAGACTGATAACCATTGACTCGAAGAAGAAGAAGAAGGTAGTAGTACTATTCTTTCCTTTTTCTCATTATTTTATCAGGCTATGCAACTAGCGTATACGGGTAGGAGATAAATGCGGGCATATAGAAGTTAAAAATTAAATGCATTGTGGCTGTATGCTATTAAAAACCGCAAAGTTACATGAGCATAATATTATATTGATACATAGGTATTCATAAAAATAAAACCTATATGGCGGTCGGTGCGTTGAAGTAGGCAGCTTAACTAAACATTTTTAAAATTTTAGTCGGTATCATCAAAAGTTATAAGGAAGCGATAATCCGATATTCCATTTTATTATCGAACTAAAAACTTAATACGTGATTTTGTTCGCGTAAGCCAACATTAACAATACCATATTGCTACAAAAACTTCCTCAAAGTGTCTATCTTACGACCTACTTATCTTTTTTAATACACCTCATTCTTTGAATAGCCAGAACTGTAGTAGAGCCTCGTCCATCATTCAGCAGGTGTATCGACTTGCAGGTGAATAGTAGTACTACAATTACGAAATGCTATTAATACATTATTAATAAGCTATATGGATCGACATACATGTCTAATAAGCAGGTTGTTTTTCTCGCAACAGACCGCCATTTCACACTGAATATTTCATTGCGATCTGTATATTATACAAGCAGGTGAAGTCATTATCATTTGACATAAATATTCATTCAATTTTAGACTTTGAGTAGCTGAGAAAATTGGATAAACTCTGTTATGTACTCGTATTAACGATTCCTTTAATTTTTAACTTACGTTAAGTTTTAAGGTTGACCGCAACATAAAGAGTTGGAATTTTATACCAGCGCACGTGTTTCCTTCCTCTTAAGGTTGAAATTAGCATCAGCCCTGGGGTATGTACAGCGAGAGAGTCGGTTACTCTAGGCAGCAGATAGCAAGAGATTTCAGAAATCAAATGCGGTTGTTGATTACATTTGACAGTCAATCATCAGCGCTGCATAAGATTTTTTGTATTGATTTATTTTGAGAGACATTGTACAGAGACAAACGCTGAAAGACAATCTCGCTCTAACCTGGTCAAGAGCTAAGAGTTGATTGAAGACTATCAAAAAATTAAAGCTTGTAATAAACGTGTGACATATTTATGTGCGTAGTGTGCGTATGCGCAAACCCCAAGTGACTCTCATGTTAAAGATGGTCAAAACAGCAAACATGGCGTCTATCAAAATATTGTAAATATTCATTAATCTTTTATTTAAAGTGTGTTTAGATATAAACGATCATATACATGAAGCTTCTAATCATTTATCTAACCAAAGTGAGGAATGTATTTTCGACTTTTGAAATTAGTTTTGTGAGTATGAATAGGGCGTTGCTCCACAAATCGTGACCCTCTTACTATCGTGTGATGCATGCCCTGACCCATGAGCAAATCGTATGAGCTTTAAGCCTCTGCAAATGAAATAATAGTGGCAGATCACTGTTATCTGTTCTATGAATTCGCGAACATAATATACTCTAATATAATATAACCTAAGTAGAGGCAGTAGGAAGTGCTATTGAAGTGACAGATAAAAAAAAATCTGGTAACTTGCAGGAAATTCAACTACCCCCGGCTAATTAGCTTGTATCTTTACATACTTCACAAGCTTCCTCTACTGTCATTAGGTCAATAAAGTTTGCCGGTTTAGAGTGCTCATTGCCTGGCCTTTTTTATACATCACCCATTGATCCTCGCCCTTCCTCCCCATTACTCACCTTCGTCATTTTTTCTTCAAATCATTAGTAAAACTGAAAGATAACCCTTAACGAATGTCTACGGAAATGAAAAGCAAAGCAACGTTCCAAAGTGTTGTTAGCGAAGAGCTTGCTCATTGCTCACCATGTTCCTTGGATACCTCCAAGCAAATATGTGTTATATATGTCTGACTAAAATTTAATGTCGAATCTTAATGTATGTTGCTGAGGCACGTAACTCGAATAAATTCAATTCTCACTCTAAATCCTGTTTCAGTTCCCTTGTAACTTATCAGGCAATCTAAACACTTCGAGGAAGTTTTTGTGGCAATATGGCGTGTTACTGTCGGATTACGCGAAAAAATGTATTATTTAGTCCAATGATAAAGTGCAATATCTGATTATTATGATTACCTTTTGATGTTACCGACTGGAATAGAAAAATTGGATAGGTAAGCTGTTTTTTGTGTGGCAGCAACCTCTGTAAAGTTTCCATTTTTGAATTGCTTTTGTGCTTGTGCACCTAGGTAAACTGAAGTATTAAAGGCTCATGTAGGTGCACAGGATAATGTATTTTATGTTTAATTACTGTATACTATTATGTAATTATAATCGCTTGCAAGACTTTCGACGATTACTACCTAATTACACAGACCATATTCAGCCTGTAATCATGTTCAGTCTGTTCATTGATAGCATTTTACGTTTCTAAGTAGCTTCAAATACTCATTCTGAGTTATGGCCATTATAGCCACAAGATACTAACTTCAGGAGGATAACTAAGTCAAGTTCAACATAATGAGAAATTTGTTGAAGTATCAATACCTAAATAATAATAAGTAGCAACTATATAATATCCTCTTAGTATTCTTAAAGTAAATTTTACGTCTGGTTACTGAGAATTCCACATTTCGTTTTACTGCATTAATTTTATTGATTTGCCGTTGACGATGGATTACTGTTGTTTTTACTCAACAATTCAGTGGCAATAACTACCCACACAAGTAATCAAATCTGCAATGTATTATGTAGGTACTGTGCCTATGTTCTTCCTCGCTTTTCATCGCTTTCAAGTGCCGATTGGTAAAACAACGGACTGGTATCTGCGCATCTGGCATCTGAGTCTGTATGCGTGCAGTAGTCTCACTGGCGTGCAGTGGGATGCTAAAGACCACGGCACGATATTGAACAATTTTTCATGGAATTCTTGACTGTTGGTTTGTCTGTTTATACGCGATAGACGTAAAAACGAATGAACAGATTTCGATGCGTTTTTTTGCTATTAGAAAGGTCTTGGTCATACTCAAAATCTGCTGTATGGTAAATCCAGAGATATAACCAAATAAAAATAACAGAAATCCGCGCGGGCTGAGCCGCGGGCATCAACTAGTCTTTTTTATAGTGTTGATAAAATAGTATATTGTTCTATGTCGTTCGCAATGTTTTTACCAACATCAGATAGTCTATCTAAAATACTTCCCCTTCATAATATTACTGCCATTGAAGCACCAAATACTTGGAAGTTGTAATGGTTTATTAGTGTTATACCGCGGCATCCATTTTTCGTATCGTAAGGTACATGATTAATATCATAGTATTGTGATTAGATTACACGTTATCACTTGATGGTAAAGATAAACTACTATTTGCAGAACAATTAAAACCTTCCGACGTTTCTACTGTATTACAATGTGGTATGATTATGTAGTAAGAAATGTTGGTTCTTCTTAGATATTTTCCAACATTAATTTATCCAAGGCGATCCAAATTGTAAAAGTTAGACAAAATAGTTTGACCACGAGGACTCAATCCAAGAAGTTTGACCAGCAGGAATTTTTTTCCTCGTGGTCAAATCAGTTTGACAAAATAGTTTGTCCACATGGAAGAACCCCCTAATGTGCCGAATTTAGTGATCAAAAGCAGGGAATGTCTTTGTTTTCAGCTCTCCACTATTTCTTTATAAGGAAGGCACATTTACACTAGTAAATTCTTAAGGAGTGTGTAAAAACCATTGATATCTAAAAAATTGTCCGTCCTATGACTTTTGTCTGTCCTATGATTGATTTGGGAAGCACGTATTTTAATACCATGAATTCTTTTCTAAATAGTGTGAGTGCGCGTCCGCTTACTAATTATGAGGGAAAAAGAGCCAAGATTTTAGCTACAGACAATTCTGTTCTCCATCATAGTAACTTGCAGGATGAGTGGATGACAACCTTTCCATTCAATTTCTCTGCATCGGTATTATTGCGGAGATTTGACCACGGCCATTACAGTCAATAATACTTCAGAAACACAAATTATATCACAAAACCCCAGTCAAACTGACATAATATATAGTCATATTTGTGCTGCAACTAGTACAGTAAGCGTTGAAACAAATGATTTAGCGCTTGACGAGGATTGTGACGTGAAGAAACCAGATGGCACGGCTCTAATGCCATAGATACCTTTGCGTTCTCCCATATTCGAGTAGGGTACAGCGGCTCAAATGGCGTTAATACTCAGATCTAAATTTATTACTGATTTTATATTTAGGCCGTTTATAGTCACGCAATCGTCAAAAAAGAGATTGCGAAGCACGAAGAACTGATTGGCGTTTTTCGTGACCGAAGAGCTGGCTTTGTTTTCACACAAAAGATTGGTATTGCTATTGTGGTAGTGTTGTTGGTCTTCTGAATGCGGAGGAATTCAATTTCATTTATTATGGTTTTGTAAATAAGAATCGTTTTCAATTTGTCTATCTTCAAATATTGCAAAAGAAAGTACCTAGCTATTCACTTCTGTAGACAGTGTTACAAAACTGAAATGCTGTAGGTACATACGTTTCTTTAAACCGATAACATTAATGTTCAACTCATTACACTAGCTCCTTATTATCAGGTGAGTTGTAGCATCCAACACTAGGAATGGTAAAAAAAAATTCTTTTAAATCACCTCTTTTTGCTCATAAAACTAGTAGAACTGATCGCTAGTCGCGGTGGGGTCTACCGCAAGTCGAATCATATTCAAGGCTTCATCTTCTGCCGATGCCAATATGTAATTAGTTTTTATGGCGATTTTTATTATGTTACTGTGATTGGATGTTGTAAAATTCGCTATTATGACCAAACGGGGCGATCAGAAATAAACCTTTTAATTGATGCGCTAATTATGGACTTTAAGGAGTGTTTAAAATATGTAGGTAGTTAGACAATCGTTTTTCGTTCACAGTTAAGTACCCAGGTACTAAAGCTACTACTAAATGGAAATATACGTTTCAGTAGCAATGTCATTTAAAGTTTCCGGTAAATGTGGTTATTCAATGACCACATTTTTTATTCATTTTGTATAGAATCAGCAATCCCTAGTTACTGTTATGGGACCGTTTGGGTTCGAAGAAATATTAAACTCGGGCTTTGAGTACAGGTAATCTTTCTTCTTTTAATTTCTAAAATAAAACTGGATGTTGTTATAAATATTCTAAAATCTGATAAGTCACGTTCCTTATACATAATATAAGTTGGATTTATTTATCAATTTGACAAATACCTAAATCTTACTTTTAAACCGCTCAGGTGTTAACAAGATGCTTGATGAAGTGACCATAGCAACAAAGCAGCCACCATTGTTTATCGACGCATAAGTACAACATCAAGGGGTTCACCCGCTCTAGGAAAACCATGACAAGAAGATCTATCGACATTCATACCTATTAGAAGTTGCTTTCGAGCCGCACAGTAGGTAGACATCTACGCGACCATTTTGAGATTTCTTTGAGCTTTATTTTATTTATTTATTTGAGATTTAGGGAAGAAGTTTTTGAAATGATGCTTGTTCGAGGCTATATTCTATAAAAATAAGTGTGTTGTATGATAAAGGATTATAGACAATGAAAGGTTTTAGATACCACAGATTATTCCTGTGTCAGAAAGTGTATAAAATTCATGGATGCAACATGAATTTGAAATGAGTTGAAGTAATAAGTACAGTTAAAGTTGAATAATGACTTGAGGAAGTTATTTCAAAGAGTGATAATACTAATATCGCAAATGCTACATAGTATTAAGGTCCATATTCAAACGTGGATAGAGATGAAAATACAGTGTTTGAATTCTCGGTTAAAATATTTTAGTATGTTGTCTCTATACACATGGAAGTATACAATGTAGTAACAAAACGATTACAGGTAGGTAATTATGTACCTACAGACATTAAAAAGCATAATTAATGTAGGTACAATGTAGGTGTACATTTTCAGTGCTAGTTTATAACCATGGACAAACAAGCAGACGTTTTAGAAAGAGTATAGATAGTATAGACATTTAAAAGGTAATTCAAACTACAAAAAGAACAAAAGAGATGAGCCAAAATATCTACAATATCTATAGAGACCAGAGTAACAATACGACAATACTCTTACAACTACTAAATCGTTTGCAGTAAATCCTCGAGAACAATCAGATAATTACTGCGAAGTACAGTGGCAGGAAGTATTAAGTAAACAGCGTTGTAAAATAGAACAATAGAAGCAAAACCGCACCACAGTTAGTTCCCAGAATTGTTTTTATAAAAGCAAATGCGTTGAAAACAATAACACACAAGGCACACGATAAAACAGGTAGCGAAGCGCACCCTGCCTACCCAATTTATTCCACATCCGCTGTATTAAATTACGTTTATCGTTAAAAAAAACACTCACAAGGTGGTTGGGCGATCAATCGTCCGATATGTCGAGGGCCAACCCTCCAGTAGTCAGGTAGTCAACCCGCAAAGTTTACAAACTATCGTCCACAAGTGTACAATGGATGTCCATTGCAATTTTTTGTCACATTTCACAGTCCAACCGCAGTAGGTGGCGTTGAGACAGGTGAATAGGAGATTAGTGGAAGCGAGCACAACAATAGACGCACTGTATAGGCCATAAAACAGTTAATAGAGACTGCGGACGAAAATGTTATTGCCGTAACTAAACTGTCACCTTTCTTCACTCGGTCTCACACTCATCATACACTTTTAGTTTGTTCACTGTAATCCGTTGATAGAGTTTGGCACTGTTGGAACACTGAGTTTTTTTATTATGGCGATAGCGTACGCGCAGGCTGCGTGTGCGCAGATGGCGCGCGACTGAAGGGAGTTGAGCGCGCATACTACCGGCGTCAGAGGCAGTAGCGCTCCTGTAGCGTTGCCTCTCCCCGGCCTTCGATCCGCACCCCGCTACGGCCTCGCCGAAGCCTCCAAAATGTTTTTACTTTGGGAGCGATAAAAAAGGGAAGGATATCGCTGGATTGTTTATTTTTCATGTTAGTAGCATATAAGTCGTGTAAATTAACACCGCCTTCGGACTTTGTATCTTGCTTCATGAATTTCACCGGCAGTCGCTAATTGATGGAGTATTTCATTGTGATTTTTTCTTTAAGTATTTTATTTGGTAAGTATTATGAATATTACCTATCCAAAGATATCAAATTTAATAAAATTTCTGATCGTCAATTTTGTCTCCATCGTATAGTGTTATGCAAAGTATGTAGGTATAAAGTATTTAATACTCTACAAGTAGTATTTTATGACTCTTAAATTCAGAATAAATAACGAAAGTTAATCAATGAAAACAATGCGTTATTTTTATATATTCTTTATTACAACGAAATCTATTCATACAGTCACATATATTATTAAAAAATCTGATCGATACTAACTAATTTTTAACTTTAATTTATTAAATAATAAAAAAAAATTGTATTTCTTTAAATATTATTCATAACGGAAAATATTTGTATTTGGCAACATTCATATTAAATTCTGGTAAAATTTATTTCGGCATGATTAAAATGAATAAAGTTATTAATAATAAATATTTGATAACAAATTTAATTCATGTAGGTATCTCCTTTCTCTGATTTACTTATTTACTGAACACATTACAATAACTATTAGGTATATATTATATACGGTTGATAAATCTATAAATTATCAATAAATAATAAACTACATTATTAAATTACGTGCATTTTATAAACTTGCAATAAATTAAACAAATCTGTTTCATTTTTTACACAACTATGTAAACATTTACTAATTTACATAACTACACTATAAGCTTTCAACTGACTGTGTTATAATCAAGTCTTTTTATTTTATTATTTTAAATATATTATTGAGCTTTTACTGATTATTTATATACAAATCATCAATATGGATTTATTTTTCCTATTATTTATTATTTTAATGCACAATTTAAGTCACCTAGTATGGACCACATTCTAATGGAGATTATACAAATAAACTTGATAATAATTACACATTTATACCTAATTATACGATTTGAATAAGTAATATAAAGTGATTTATAAATTCTGTAACCCCAGATTCAAATTATCGTTATTTACAATAATTACAATAATTGATAAATAAAATAATACTTATGTAATTAGGTATGCACTCCTACTATTTGTAAATAATTATTCAAAAATCACAACACTTATAAGAATCACTATTCATACAAGGGTTACAGATAATATGATGAAAGTATTTTATTTAATGAAATTTGAATGTGCTTTATAGTTAAAATCTAACTACGCCTTAATATTTACTAAACAATTGGCACATCAATAATGATACCTACTATTTATTTACCTACTGTTTCTACTTTCACGTCTAAATAATAAATATCCATGTAACTATTAGTAGGAATATTCTTTCACCTTAATTATATCAGCTTAGATTTCATCATCAATATTTTTATATCGTTATGATGTCAGTCGTTATTCTAAGTTCAATTGTTCGTATCTTTTGCTTTGGTCAGTAGATAGTATAATCTACTGAACACTTGGAATAAGTAGTAGTTATATGATTCAAGATTTGAATATTCAGCCATAGGAAGTTATACTGTGCAATAAAGGTAGGTATACAGTATTAGGAATACTTCATTGATTCATTTATTTTCCATTTTAGTCTCATTTTCGTCAGTCGTAATCAGGTATATAAAAAAGACGTTTAATATTATGATTTTAGCCGTTAAAATCATTGATATATTATTTTATTTTTATTACATATCTATTTTAGAATTACATAGATTAAAGCTATGCATTTAATAAAACATGTATCATCTTCGATGCGTCGTTGCCATGATATCTAGGTTAAATATTTGTTAAAAAATACACGCAATTTATAATAAATTTTAAATAATATTTTACATTTGAATTCTAATGTTTAATAAATAATTTTTATTGAATATTTATTGGTATCAAAACTCTATGTCTGGATCCAAGGTACAATAGGACGGGATGTGATGTTGTTTATAACATTTTCGTAGCTTTTATTTATTCGTTGATATTTTTGAAGTAAAACGAATAAAACCGAGCACTTTATGTATGCCAGTGAACTCAGATAGCGTGTTCAATTCATTTCTCATAGTACCGTCTATGCGCTTGGCGTGTCCAAGCAAAATTCGAAAATTGCCATGTGAAATCTAACAATTAAATTATGGAAGGCGCTAAGTTTTAATGTCGTTATGAAGATAGGTTTTAATGTACACGTCTCTGTTGTTTCCAATCCCATTCATAAAAAAGTAACAGATTGTTAATTTTATTGGCAGTGTAATTTTTAGTCAATTTCTACCTTGAAGGTTGAGAAACGTTCTCAGGTTCAACCGTGTCTAATAAACGTTGTTATTTACCTTAGTATTATTATAAAGGGTGCAAGGTTTCAGCTATTTTGCTTATTTTAGTCAGTTGTCTTTTTTGTACTTAGCTTGCACCATTCCCGTCAGTTACCCACTAATGCCTCAACAATGTACTTGTAAAACTGATAAAATATTGGCTTAAAATAAACGATCGTAATGGATAAAAAAAATATCAAATAAGTTCCGTTAAAAAGTAGGTGCCTTGTCTGAGAAGAAATTTTAGAATTGACCACAAAACAGACGAATGACGATAATCAATAATGATACAAGAAAGAGTTAGGCAAGTTACATGAACGAGAATTAGTTATAGCAAATAACACGAAATGCTCACTTAGATTACAATATTATTATGTATAAATGTATACATTATTATTGTGCTGTAATCCACGCACACGTGTAGCATGGATAATAATTATTCAACACTAAGTGACATGTTTATTGAATTCGCTATATTGAATTGATACTAACCATTCGGAAGTTATGGTAAAACATATTATATGTAATATTTGAAGAGCAGCCTGACATCTATGCATGTACCTTACGCGAACTGTTGTATTAAACCACAAATTTTATGGAGGGTAAAGTTTGTAATCCAATTTCTTAGCATTTAAAGGTCAGTGAACGGAAACAAGAAATTCGAAAAAAGTTATTGTGGTACAATTATATAACTCTCCAAAATAAGTACCAATTTTAGCCAAAATGTCACTCAGTGATATCTCTAGACCTTAAACTCGAGGACAGGACGTTTACCTGACAAAAAAGCAGCTAGTTCTTGAATCATCACAAGACATTGGCAGATTTTAATGATTTTCAAGTTGTAATCTGCAAAAGGTACGGTTTCAAATCTCAGCTTGTCAGAATCATATACCATTTTTGCCAGACTACGTCACGCGGGTCCGCGCGACCGAAGTCTAGTTATGAATTTGATGAATGATGAATTGTCCGTATTTATATCTCCACTGTAGCTCTTAAGATAGTAAACTGATTGTAATGAATCAGGTGTCCATCGATTTTGTATCGGGCTGTAGGTGACATTACGGTACGAATAAATCTATGAATGGGATTCTTCTATGAAAATAAGCTTCAAATGTGTTCGCTGCTCTCAAATATACTACATCTACTTTCAAGCTATTACTTTCTATGAATAGGAACCAAAACAACGTTTAAATATAAAACCAAAACATGGAATAACAAGGAATATATTTAACGAAACTATGTTATACAAAATCGAATGAATCTTCCGAAGCGAAGGGTCTTCGTCAACCAGCCTTCATCCACCTGTCTATAGAATACTCCAAAGCTGCCATCCACCTGAGTAAAAGAAACAAACATTAAAATATAATTAATTGCTTTTCTGTACCTCAGAGAGTACGTTAAGCTGTCGGTCCCGGTCGCCATACGAACAGCAGCTATGTCAGTCGTTGACTGACCAGTTGTCTGATTTTTCCGAAAATTCGACAACCCGGGTCTAACTACAGAACTTCGATATCGCCAATGGGTGGTGGAGATCAGATGGCAGTCGCTTCATGGAAAATATCGAAGTTCGGTTGCTCCGTAGTTAGCCTGAAAAGCCGACCCCAACTGAGTGGAGAAAAGGCTTGCAAGCTGATGTTGCCTTAACGTAGGACATTTTCAATGCAGCAATCTTTACTGATGGGATTTTCGTAATTTTTTTAAACTACGACTTCCGCAATATTTCGATTCTAAAATATGATGTCTGAATCGTACAACTGGCAGAAATTCTTAGCTTCAAAAGGTTAATCAATCAACGACTAAAGTTAAGGAATTTGATGAAGAATTTATCATAATTATACTTGATTTATGGCCAAAGAACAGTACCAAAATGTTTGTAACTTCTGAGTCTCATAATACCTATGTAACCTGGATGAATAAAGTTATTTCTAGTACTCATAAAACATCAACGTCCTCATAAAAATGAAGTTATTAACCCTAGTTACGTTGTACCACTATACTAAATAGATAATACGTGACCTATCCTGTAATGTTCAGCTAAACTAGGAATCGAAAGCAAACGATGTAATAAGATGGAGGCGGGTAAGTGGGTCCTAAGATCGAGTGAAGGTTAAACGACCATGCACTATCCGTGATCTCTACGCGTTCTCACTATCGCTCGTCTGTACGTATGTTGTCCTTAAGAATTGAGATGTTGCAAAAATGTAAAGATGCATCTGCCACAATAGTACCTACAGTAACATAACATTTTTTTATATCACTTATGTAACAGACAAGCTACCTGATCAGAAGCAGTCACTGTAGCTTGTAGACGTGTACAACATCAGGGTTGTCACACTACGGGAACACCGCGGTTCGCAAACCCGAGGTGGTCATCTCGAATTCAGAGATGACCCGGGTCAAGCCGGGGTGCGAGGGAAATGCTCTATGGGCCACATTACACCCTGGCGTCAGAAGATCCTAGATGGCGTGCGGTTTTAGTCGGTAAGAGTCCGACATAACCTGCCCCGCTGGCCACGGGGTGGAGGATCCATGAGGATTTCCGCACGGAAAAAAAGGGGCGTCACACTGGAGTGGAGGCTATTGGGAAATGACAACATAGGAGAAAAAGCAAGACTTCATGCCAACACTGACTCAAGCCTGCGGTGATTATCTAGAACCCATAACACGAGCTAGTTAAACTATGCTTACTTTGGGTCTAGGGAGCGCTGTGTAGAATGTCGGAGAATAGATAGATAGATAGATAGATACTCTTTATTGCACACACCATCAGGATAAAAACAAAGCGTATACATAAAAAACATATTATTTATCTCCTCTAGAATATTTATTTATTTATTTATTATGCTGCTGTAGCCATTAATAAAAAGAAGAAGACTCAAGCCTTTTGATCTTCGCGCTGACATCACAGAATTCCTTCAGTGAGCTCTGGTCATATTGTCAAAATGTTATAAGTGGGCGCTATTGATACAAGTAGGTACTTAATAACTTGTGTTAATGTTCAGGTCGCATAAGCAATCGGTATAGTAAAGATTGGATGAAAATATGATAAAACTGATGATGACATTCTATTTATTACATTTTCATAAAACTTTTACCGCAATAAAATTTTACTGTCGTTATTGTATGAATAATAACAACCGGTATGTTTTTCGGGATAATGTTTACAGGGTGTTGTAAAAGTGATATGGTAATGTATAGAGAAATGTTTTGTAACTGGGTAGTTACTTTGAAGTGTGATTGACATTCTGGGCATTTGGGCCACTAGAAAAAGTCACATTCTACTAGTGGAATAACTTAGAAGCAAATTGTGAAAAGGTCGAAATGTAATCGTTTATTTGCCCAAAAAACAGTAACGTTTTCCAACTCTTAATTCTAGTGAAAATACAAGAAGACAATACAGGAAGAAAGAGAAGATAAACTTTCAACCCCACACTAGGTCAAGCCTGTCTCGTGGGAGAAGCCAGAAACAATAATAATTTCAGTCCTATCCATCTCGGACTATTGACGATTCGCTTCGTAGTGATTTCACAGGTAGAGTTTAACTTTATCTAGAGGCCCTGGTGTATTAACAATACTACATATATTTCTGAAAAGAATTCGTAACAATGTTAACAAAACTCTCAGTAAAATTACTCTGACTCGATCATCGATCTTCACCTGTATAACGCAAGACTACACACTGGTTGACAAACCACATTAGCATAACAAAACCTTTACTTAGGAACATGGTTGAAACCATACATCATCTTACGTATCTGTTGAAATAGCTTGAACCACTTGTTTTTTTTTTGCAATATGGATAATTTCCTTTGAAGAAAACTGTCTTAAGAAGCAAACCATATTGTTGGTTAATAAATTGGCAACCAACCGATTTTCTTAAATCCAAAATATCTGGTCTAGATCAATGCAGCAATGGTGGAACGTATCTTAAATTAAATGAGAAATACTTAGTTTAAATTAATAATGTTTTGATCAAAAATTAACATAACCAATAAATATAGTAGGTATATGATTTAATATCACTGAGTACAGAAAAGTTTATACTTTAACATTTGAGGTACCTACGTAATTGCTATAGGCTGAAGGATTATAGTTTAGTTAGCATTTGGCTAACTTTTAATTTTCATGGCATATTATTTTAGTACGTAATGTCAATTTTAAAGAAAGCCTATTCGAGAATGATTGACTAAGACTGAACCACTTACGTAATCCTTAATCGTTCCACATTCAATAGTTCAATTATTATAAACTGGAACGGCTTAACGACTAGCATTGTTACTAAGGCTAAACTTAACAAGCTTTTATGGATGTCGTCGGCTTGATTTTTATTTCTATGAAAATTAAGATGATTGTGTTAGGTCATACGAATGGTATTCTTTTTTGAATTCCAAAAATTATGTAAGGATTCGATTCAATATTTATAGGAATTGGTTGGGTTTTAGTTTCTAATAAACTGGATTATATCAAACTTATTCATTAACTGACTCGTTCGAGCGAGTTGACATCTTCCAAATTTTACTTATTATTTTTGTCGTCAACTCACGCGCAATCTCTTCTATTTGCGCGTAGTAAAGCCTATTTCTTGTTGAATATATAAAATTAATAAACTAATGAAAAGTTTTAGATACGGACAAGAAATTGTCCGAATAAAAAAAATTCTTGCATCATTATTCAATGAGTTAATGACACTCACATTTCTTTGCAGTCCATATTATTAGGCATCTGTGCAGAGGTAATTGATTATGTATCATTTCTACTTGAAGCGTCACTTTTATGGCTCCAAAGACTGTAGGTAATATAATTACTAAAATATTGTTTCTATTCAGTAAAGCCTGTGAATGAGCTGAGAGTGAAACAGTGGGTTATTGTCTATCAATATCGTGTGAATAGTTCATAGACCATTTTTCCACGACAAGACAGCTCTTCAAACTTCTATGTCAAGTGGAACATCATCGTCGCTAAACACTTAAAGCCGCAGAGCCTAAAACTTAGCATCATTGCGTAGGTGTAGCATGAGAACTTGGTGTGATTAGCCTAACTTCCATTTTTTTTTGCACACATAGACATGCAGTTACATTTTTAATAGAAATTTTTGTTAAAAATAAATTGTAAGTTAATAGTGTATTGTGTACCTAATAGTAGTTGAGCATTGTGATTACATGATTTAATGATACGGTAATTATGCTTACTAATAAGGAGTGAAATGCCTCGCCTGTGTGAAAATTATAACCTGGGAGTCTTTCAAGTCAAGAGTCAATAGGTTCTAGGTAACCGTGCTTCACCGTCGACCACAGCCTGTGGTCAGTGAAAGCTTGTGAATCTTGGCAAATATGTACCCTACATTTCATCAAATATTTTGATGAAATGTAGGGTACATTTCATCAAAATATTTTTTATTTTTTTACCCAAGATAGGGCGACGTTTTGTTGGGATTTCATTTCTTTTCGTAAGAGATTTTTTCTAGCTCTATTAGTTTCAGTTAGGTATTTATTTATATTTCACCCTCTTTATATCATTATCGTTATCTTAATATTTGGTTGAAAGTTAAAAATTACAGATGTTTTTTTCGTTGTTAAGGTGTGAATTATGAAACCTGGCCTGAATACCGGAGTTCAGAACTCTAGGACTTGGAGAAGTACTATAGATAGAGTTTTGGTCTTGGTCAGACTTAAAATCTGCCGTAGGTATTTTTGATTGCATTTGATTGAATACAGCCGGAGGGATATTTACTCGGGTGGAGCCGCGGGTACCTACTAGTTCTAAATAAAGTTTTGTTCCTCACCGCTTCCTGTCCATTTCCGACTCGGTGTGGAAGTAAAAGTGTCTCTGCTTAGGCTCTGTGGGCATCACCTCGAATGCGAACTTCTTTCCACCCGGCGCGCATGTCTGTATTCTGTAGCCGTGGAGACATGCCATACCTGTAACAATAGCATTCACAAATGTTAGAAAGATATCAGCTTTTTAACAATAATCGTTGGATGAATGATTCCTGCTGTTTGGTGGACAAGGACGCCGTTGCCACTGTTAAATTCAAGATTTAAGAAGTAGAAGAGCTGATTGCTTATAAATACTGAGTTTTTGCGTTTGCCATTTCACACTCGCTAGAGAGCGCGTAAATGCAAATTTGTATGGAATTGGATTAGCGCTACCTGGTGGCAAACGAGGTAATCATTTTCGGTGAGCAAGTTAGCTCCTAACGTGACACTCCGATTCACTTAACTCAGTGACAACTTCTGTCAAAAAATTTGTACAACTCAGTATAGGCACTCTGAACCCGGGCTCAAAAGATCAAGGTTGGATTTAACCGATATTGGAACTCGGATGATGATTGTAAGATTTTTGAAAATGCCCATAACCATAGAACCTAGAATCTTACTGTTTTTGATTATTTATGATAGATTTATTCTGACCGCTTATATGTAATAGTATCATCCAAATTGCACATAATCGCATCATTGCAAAGTTTCCTTCTTCAACTTACCAAATGCATTTTTACTGTTTCCATCACTATAGAAGTAGAGGCAAGCATCCTTGAGCACGCAGTACCGTTTAGCCCAGGACTTCCATTTGGAGCCGAGTTTCATCAAATAACCGAAGCAGTCCGGCCGAGGTATTGATGATGGGGGTAATTTCATATTCCTCATTGTCACTTCTAACCAACCATCTCGCTGAAAAGAATAGAATTTTGAGATAAAAGTAGGAAATCTTACTTACTACACTAACATCCTAGCCGAACGAACGGAGGGTCAATTCTCGTAATAAAATATTATGTTCAAAATTCAGTTCCGATCTCATTTCGATCTCACAAATAAATATCAAAAACTATTCTTGTAACAAAGTTTTCAACATCAAATATTTATGAATCATGACTGAAAGTCGAAAAATAGTTAAGTAAGGTATTATTCTGCTAGACTCAGACTTGGTAATTGACAGATATTGTAATGCAAATGCATTACATTCACAACTCAATATTGAATATCAGTCTAGTCTCGAGCTCATGTCGATCGCCCAAATATAAAAAGTAGGTATTCTTGTAACCAAAAGAAAATCACATTTCTCAGTTTCTTTCACGCATTTGGTATGAACGGAATTCTTGAAACGTGTTGTTATGTGGCGTCCGTCTATTATTGCAATGAATGAGACTTTCCAGAAAAGCACTTTTTATAGTTTTCTATCTATATTGATTTCTCATGTCTTTAAAAGAATGTGCGATAAAGTATCACTAATATTATCGACAGTTACCAATTAGCCAGGAATATTAAGAACGATGCTTATCACCACAGAGGAAGCAGCAGTTCATTGACGTAGATAGGTAACTAAATAGGTTTACATACAGTGCATTCCATTCGAATGAAGAAAAATATTTATTACCCTGCCATCTAGCATAATATCTTAGAACTATCACAGTAGCTAACTTACTACAACTTATTGAGATAATAAACACGCCATACTGTTTTTGTTCATTAAAAAAACCATAATCTTTCCTTTATCAATAAAATTTTGGTAATTAATAACAATAAATGAATAGGTTATCTAACAAACCTGGTTACTCGCGTCAATAGCGTGAGCTAGGACTGCGCGCCATCTAGCGGACGCCTCTGCAGTGTCTGCAGCAAGTTGTAACCGTACTCCTCCACCTCGGTGTAAACGAAACCCGTTAGGTCTGCCCGCATCTTCTTCGATAAGTTGATAGTTCACAAGCATTAGAGCTCCAACTGGATGGATACTCTGTAAGAAAGATAGATGGCTCTGTTATAAATATTTATTATATAGTGGTTTTCTAAAATTGTCAGATATTTTTTTATCTTGTTAACATTTTAATCTGTGGAATAAAATATTTAAATGACTTACAGAATCAGTTTTATAATAATACAGGCAGTTGTCTCTTTTCAAGACGAACCAGCGTCTGGTCCACCGAGCTGGATGGTGAGGTTTGATAGGTGCAGCTCGCCAAAGATATCCAGAATATAACGCTGCAGGGCCACCTTCGTGAGCAAGAGATGCTACTACTTCACACGTCCTGGCCACCTGAGGAAATTCATCGTTGACACATAAAAAAGTGTTCGATATACTTACCACTGTAAAAATTTGTCAAAGTCAAAGTCAAAAATCATTTATTCTGTATAGACCATTTTAAGCGGCACTTACAAATCGTCAAAATTATTAATATTTAAAACTAGAAGCAAATGGACCACCGGTTTGAAACGCGGCCCAGACCTGAGAAGACTCCGGCAAGTCTGTCTCACGGAAATATTTTTAATGTTTATTATTAATCAGCGCACGGAAGGGTTAGATTAGTTTATAAACGCACTAATAATAATTAATGTTCTTGTTCCTAAAGCACAATTTTAGTGATTGGTTACAGAATACAACCAAAGAAAATTATGTTTACAATATAAAAATCGAAACGCGATTTATGAAATTTTTCATAGGTTAGGTGCAATCAGTACCTAATTCTCAATAACATTTAACCTACAACTGAAATAGATCAGAAAAATGGGTTACAACGTTCGCTATAGTAAGAATGATCTTTAGAAGAACGAAATTAGCACTGGAATGTTCTAATAATAAACAAGCAGATAACATTAGGTACCTATAGTTCATTTTCTTACAATGATAACTAAAAGCTTTAAAGCATTAAGAAGATAACACATTATACTGTATGGCAGCTGGTATATTTTCATGAAGTAGGTGTAATAAATACTGCCTTATCTGTTCCGCAGATGGACTAACATACAAGAGGTATCTACACACAACCAAAGACATAAGTATCCCTGCATATTTACATAATATACCTACTTTATTTCCTTGGCCATGTGCACTTGGAATGGGTAGGTACTTAAAAGAATGTGGGACTAAAATACGCATGAAGTGATAAAAAAACCACCTAAGGGCGAGTCGGATTCGCGCACGAAAAGCTACGTAGGTACGGTAAAATGACAAAAACAGTTTATTATATCGGAGCCCATTATAATTTGTTGTTATAGAGGCAATAGAAATACCTACATCGATTAGAACTGACTAGCTATCACGGTTCATGAGATAGCCTGGTGACAGGTAACACACAGATAGACAGACGGACAGCCAGAGAAACGCACAACGGAGTCTTGGTAATAGTGACCCATTATTACACTATGGGTACGAAGCTCAAAGAAATAACCTTGAAAGGAACAGTCAAAAACCTAACCCTGAATAAGAAATGTTAAAAGGAAATAATAGTCCGGTCTCTAGTCATTCATCAACGTTTTGTTAACACTTGTAACGTTACGAAATATTTACGTGACATACTTTTTTATTTTTAGTTTCACTCGGTAGTGAAGAGTAGTGATATCGTTGATTCTTCTTCTTTATTTATTAGTTCATCAGTACTAACTTTAATTACATTCTCTTTTTTCCTTCAGCAGTTCGGGGCAAAAGGATCACACGCACACAGACACACATACAATATACTCAAAATTATACTCAGGCCTCGTACGAACGGATGCAAGACTAAAAAAATATCTTATGATAATGGACTCCACAAGATTAGTCATTCATTTCAAGGTTGTTTCAGGGTAGGTATACGCTTCGACCACAAGTACCCTTAAGAAATTAGGAATTCAATGAACTTATAAAATCTTTCTTCAGTTCGCTCTCTTTCGTTTCAGCCCTTTTTATTATACCAAACTCCCCTTACATCCATTAGCTTTTTATCTGTTGAAAAGAATATTACTTTCGATTGAGGCCGATTCCTGAAGTGCAAACCCACCAACTTTAGCAGTCGTTAATGTCGTTATGAAGTATGAACAACAAGCTTAAATGCAATAATCCTTAAACAATGAATTTCAAATGATCTCACCTCTAATTCAAGTATTTCTGATCCAGAATGCGCAATCTTCACTACTTCAGAATGTGTTTTATCTAAAACATTGATCCCTGTAAATAAACAAATGATTGATGAATGTGCGCATTTAATGGGAATTCCCCCATTACCATAAATAAATATGTAAAGATAAATCTTGACTGCAATATATAAAATGAATTTATTGAACAACTTGGGATATAAGTAGTTAAGAGTTTCGTCATATCTATAACTTCTATGTTGATTGAAAAAGGAACAAAGAAAATCTACCATTAACATGCTTAGGTTCTTAGAAACGTACCGTTGACAGCTATTACGATGTCTCCAACTTCTAATCCCGAAGTCTCGGCTGGCGTGTCGGGTTCGATCGCTGATACGACTACTGGCTTGCTACCGTGAATCCGGAAGCCAAATTCTTCATTACCACGCCGCACCACCACCGTTTTGTCGCTTTCTGTTGTTAAATTAACAAATATGTCAACACATTTTTTCATCTTCTCGGGTATGAACAAGCCTGAGTACAACTTTGTTTTCTCATTGCCATTCGTAAACGTTACTAATCGAAAATTCAATCAAGCAATCAATTAGCCTATTGCAGTCCACTGCTGGATATAGACCTCTCCCAATGACCTTTACTTTAATCAAAAATTAACTTTACTTAATCATAAGAAAATTCATGCTAATTGATACAAAATACCTACGTGTGTATTATTTTTCTGTAATCCATTAATTTGTGTGTAATCTCTGTCAGTTGATTCTCGGTCTGCTTTATACTTTCTAAGTAATCGCGAATGATACCGTAAGGTAAGATATGTATCTAATAATTCAAATGTTTTTATTGAATTACCATTAAATACCGATCGATTTATACACTTGGAATCCATGACACTCAGACAGACAAATACGTCAGACTAAACACATATTTACATGTTTTACGATGTTGTAGGTCAGAGAGGTGAATTTTTATGTGATCTTCAAGTGATATACCATTACCGTTACCAGATTTAGCTGTATTGCATCAATGACAAAGGTCAAAGCTAAGAGATAGTATCTTATTTTTTTTAGCATTGATATCAGTCTAGGGCTTGGTAGCAAAAGCTATTGACATGCTGTTACTATGAAACGACATTATATTATATATTATCTACAATAAAGCCGCGTATCCACTGTTAGCGGAGAGAAGTAACTGGTAGTATGTGTAAGTGCACATAAATGTCGGTCTCGTAACATTTATTTCACATATTTTCCTATCATTAGGTAGGTAGTGTTTAGTTTATATTTTATATGTGTAACATCACTACTGACGTTTTACAGATCATAAAGAGATGATAAAGACATCTCAGACTATGTCGTTTCCAAAATTCTTTCGTTTTGTTCCTAAGTGTTAGTGAAGTCAGTATTTAGATAAATTTAGCAAATACTAAGGTATGACAGCGGGTATATCTCTAAGATTAAGAAGATATCTTATAAAGTAAGCAGAAAACTTCTAATTATAATATTAATTTCATAGTAACAAAGATTCAATTCTTAATAAATCATTATTACTACCGTTGTACTTTGTAGACTCAATAAATGTTGTTTATTTTTCTTTACTAAATATCTAACCTTACATTTATTTTCTTTTCTAAATAGTACAATAATGTCGGCCTACAGACGGCAATAAACTTGTGTGAGGAAAACTGACCATGACACACATTCACAAAATTTTTGAGATGGGAAACTTGTACGGTGAAATATTTGCAGGAAGACTCGTATTTGGCTATCATCCAAGAAAAAAGAAATAATGTTTCATTCATACAATGGATCACTGAAACTGAAATTTTATAGTAGGTAACATTTAACAATCCGCCGGTTAAGAACTGACGGCGGAGAAACAGGATTCCATATGGTAGATTGAAAAGCTATATTAAGCGGCACCAATTTATATAAACTGAGTTAGAAACTTATCATTAGTATTGATTATTATAAAACACGATATTATTTATAATAAAGTAAGTACAGGCAATTTTACCACTAAGTTCTGGAGCTAGAAGTCTATTAATCTGACTTTGTCGACACCATAACATCAGCATTAATTTCAAAATCTCTTCTAATTTCTGCCTCAAATTCCCGACAGACTTCAACTTATCTTTGACTAAAAAATAAAATAAAAATATGGTGATGAAACTTAATGGGTACTTAAAATCACTGTCTTAATTCATGAACTATGAATTATTTTGAAACGATAAAAAGAACTTACATGAATGACCCATCCTACATGAAAATTCCAACTGTCCAAACTACAAGGTCTTGAACTCTTCAACTGGCGCTTGACACTATTAACTGTCTTAACTGAACGCGTGTACTATATCAAAATTACGTCATATACCGTGGTAACAAGTTCACAGAAAGAAAATCAATACGAACTAAACATTTACTGAACGTCAAACATAAAAATATCATCTGGCCGCAGTAGCGTGTCTTCAACAACTGAATACTGACGTTCAAATACGCTTCAGGAATTAATTTTAGTCCGCAACAGATCGGTCACTTTTGATTCCGAAGTAATTTCGTACCTTTCACTGATACACGCTACAATTGTACGGCTGATTCATTTGAACTATAAATTTCTTTCAAATGCAGGTCATGAATTTTTAAAAATAATTTTTATATTACGCAAAATGACGTCATAGTCAAAGCTATTTTTTGCGTGCCAATAGCGAATATAAACGAAAGAATTCACGGGACACTCTTAAAATAATAGGTGATGTTATTTTAAATAGAGGGAGTCACAGAAATAATTTCGTTCGTGACGTCTTAGAAGTGGTATGGTTAAATTTTCTTCGATAACAGTTGTGACGCAATACGGTAACTGTTTTATAATAGCTTTAGAGAAATGAAGGGCTTTAAATAGAATATAGACGGTGAACGCGCTCATAAAGTATCAATCATGCTTGGTAGTTAAAAGCTTTATAATATCTGTTCTTTTTCATCGAACAAACGATGTTTGTACTTTTTTTAATTCATGATAAGACAAGTATGCGTTTAAATACTGTGCACTCAGGACTCAGACTTCAATAAGCTTGGTGTACAATAAGCTTGAAGATAGGACTCTATAGAACTCATGTCTTTAATATGCTTAGGTCGAAGGTTTTTTTTATTTATATTTATTTTGTTGATTGTAGCCTAGTGGTTTGGGTAATGGACTGCTGAGACGAGGTCTCGGGTTCGATCCCAGGTTCACCATGGCACACACCAATGACTTTTCGATGCTTTTCGAAGTTATGTGTGTATTTATCGCAGGTTTATTAGTGCCTCGGAGAGCACGTTAAGCCGTCGGTCCCGGTTGCCATACAAACATCTATGGCAGTCGTTACGGGTAGTTGGAGCCCACAAAAGTCCAACCAGTCTAACTTGGAACTTCGATATCGCCATTGATCATTGGACCATTGGTTGTGGAGGTCAGATGGCAGTCGCTCCACGGAAAATATCGAAGTTCAGCCGCATCACAGTGAGACTGGAAAGCCGACCTCAACTGAGTTGGGAAAAGGTTCAGAGAATGATGATGTTGAATTTATTTCTGTATAATATGATGAAAGTTGATTTTTATCTAACGTTTATTAGTTCATTCTTTACACTGTATATTACATTGTCAAGCAAACACTGTGGTACTTAGTACATAAATAACTTACCAAAGCTATTATCAGCTTGACGCCTATTGAGTTCTATGCAAGCCCGACGATGCACCAGCCTGTGAGTGAGGGCCACGTATCTCTTGTTGAATTCCGTTTCTGATTCGGTTGGATCCTCCTGACTAGTCTCAGATGTATCTAAGACATCTGGAAAACAAAATTGTGTATTAGAATACTAGCTGACGACTTCACCCGTGTGGAAGTTTGTGCCCGTTCCCACTACCCATGGGAACCTATTACAGAAATAAAAAAGCCTAGTATTACATTTCATTTTCATTTTTTCCAAACATCTTTACGATCTAAACTCAACACAATTGATTAACTTTTAAACTTTCGCGTTCCATAACTATTATACGTACGTCATACGTACGTATAACGTAGTATACGTCAGCCTGTGACCACGGCCGGTGTAACCTGGTCGAAACGTCAGGCATCCAAAGGTATGTATATACCTTTAACGTGTTTCGCGTTAATTCCCGTTTACGTATAACAATCAACACAATTGAACCGTTACCTATTAAGTGCATTATCTTACCTGGAGGAATTCTGTTCCATTGATCATCATTTTCAGAGAGCAGTATCCAGTTACCGCACCACCAAGGAGAAGCGTAAATCCCTCTTTCATCCCGACCACCTTCAGCACCTTCTGAACTTCCAGAACATTCTTCATGTTCTACAAAATATAACGTAGATTTATTATTACTTTCTACTTATGTATGCATAATATGTTCGTTGATAATTTGTTCCTTGGAAGTTACATCACATAATAATATGCGTACATCGTATAAGTTTCAGTAACAATTAAAGTGAAT